>VZTV01027493.1:6055-23845 GCA_013400875.1 Anhinga rufa
AAAAAGGCCAGCAACTAAGCACCACGCAGCCGCTCGCTCACTCGCCCCACCCCAGTGGGATGGGGAAGATAATCAGAAGGGCCAAAGTAAGAAAACTCATGGGTTGAGATAAGAGCAGTTTAATAATTAAAATAAAACAACAACAACAATAATAATCATAATAATAATGTAATGAAAAGGAAAACAATGAGAGAGAGAGAAGCAAGCATAACCCACGGGAAAAAATAAGTGATGCAACCGCTCACCACCCACCAACCAACACCTCCAGTCCCCAAGCTGCCCCCCGGTCAACTCCCCAGATTTAATATACTGAGCATGATGTCATATGGTATGGAATATCCCTTTGGACAGTTTGGATCAGCTGTCTTGGCTGTGCCCCCTCCTATCCTGGCTTCTTGTGCACCTGGCAGAGCATGGGAGGCTGGAAAAGTCCTTGACTAGTGTAAGCACTGCTTAGCAACAACTAAAACATCAGCCTGTTATCAACATTATTGTCATGCTAAATCCAAAACACAGCACTATTCCAGCTACTAGGAAGAAAATTAACTCTATCCCAGATGAAACCAGGTCAAAAGGGGATAATGGTTTAATTTTCTGGAATGTTATTTTTAGTTGGTAAAACAAAGTAGCATTTTGATGTCAGGAGGTCAAGCCAGATGAGAACAAAGATGCCACATAGTGAATTAAATAAAACACTTCCTTTAGAATCAAAACAATAATAGTCTTATACTGAAGGGGTTCAAGGAAGCAGTCTTTTTCTCATTCCTAATCGACACATATTGAACTTCTTTACCTACTTATTCGTCAAGTCTTGGCTTCTTCTGAGACCTTTCAATACTATGGGCCTAGAAAATAGGATGAGATGGAAATGTAATTGCATTTTGATGACACATATGTTGTATTATATGTAGATACCCACAGCTTTAGTCTTCACTGACTTTTACCTGAGGAATTTGCATGTTAGCATTTTGGTGCCTCTGACTGCAGGTCTTACAGAGCAACCTTAAACAGGGACTGACTAATTTTATTTGCTACTTTCATAACCAGACCTACCTGGGAAAGATGAATTAGCAACGCATGGTATTACACTGCAGAGTGGAGGGGAAGCCTCAGCCCTGAGTGACCGCACCTTTGTGTGGTTGCATTTGCTATGAGAGCACTGGGAAAGAGCGTTGCTGTTCAGGAGCAAAGGGAGTCATGGTCGAGACAGGTGCTGGGGGCTTGTGGTCTTGGAAGAAGAGGCCTGGAAAGGAGTCAGGAGGACCTGTCATTCTGTACACTAATCAGCACAGAATTTGCATTTGGTGATAGTACAATTGATTCTATTTATATACTCAAGATAAATTTCTTTATAGCTCCTGCAGTTATAATGACTATTCCAAATAAAAGTTAATGAAATGCTAAATTCCTGACCTCACATAGTTATGTAAATATTGTAAAGAAATTAGAAGAATGGGTTGCAAATTATGAGGTGTATGAACAGTTCCATTACAGACAGAAGAAAAGGATTATATTTTTTCTTAGACTCACTACGCTATACTCCATATAATTTTAAATCAGGTAGACCATCTGAACAACTTTGAGTTGTTCAAAAGCCAATGGATAGGGGAAAAATTAAATTAACTACACTAAACTTCAGCCAAAAAAGCATAAAAAACCTGTTTGCATATATTTATGTACATTTGTGAAAATTATCATAGCTCTTTCTTGACATAACAGACTCCAGTCATAAAAGTTAACCCCCAGTTACTTCTTTCCATCTCTACATTTGACAGATCCATTTATGCTTATTACATATATTGTTTGTTATTATAATTATTTGCAAAGCTTTCCTGCATTGAACAAGAGTTGTTGATGTAAGCACTGAAAGCTCGAGGTACAGCATGAGAACTTTCTACATGTGAAACAAGCTGGCTAGCTTGAAAAAAAATCACCTTAGCTCTACATGGTTTCTACACAGTGGATATTAAAGCCCCAATTTTATAGGCAATGCACCCTGCAAAAGCATGAACCTCTTGGCAACTATAATAGAATTGCACTAGCAAATCTGAGTAGTTATACCCATCCCTGTCTAACGGTGTGATGGATGAGAAAGCTGGAAATGTAGGTGCTCAGAGTGGTTCAAACTATTTCTGCAGTACAGAGAATGGGGACAGAAGGCTTGTCCTGGCTAGTATGGAGCTACAGGTGATGCCTGGAGATTTGGGGTTGTCCTCGGGTGTCCTTGGGAGAGCCAGAGCTCCCCTTTATCCCTGCATGAAGGTGTCAGAGCTGTGGTGAGGAACTGCATAGCTCCATTTCAAACACAAGGCCCCTCATTTGGAACCTTTTCTTTCTTTTGATCAAAGCAACCAAACCTGCAGATTTATAAGGGATGTTGAAACGATGATGTGGGGGAGGTATGGTCAGAGTCCCAAGTGCACTAATAAGTGTTAAGGGCCCTGCCCAGCCCCCCGGGGCCACCCCTATCCAGCCCACAGCCCAGAACCCCACGTCAGCCCCCTGGGGCCATCAGCCCCAGCCCCAGCGATGTCGCAGCAGGGCTGGTCTCCAGCTCCACACAGCCCTGCCCTGCCCAGCCACAGGTCCCACCGAGCCAGGGCCCACACACAGGCCAACAGTGTGGCCTTGGCCTATCCCTGTCTCCAGGGAGGTGCCCAGGGCCTGGGCTGGGGCTGCCCCGGTGCCCCCCGGCTGTCCCGCTCCTAGCTGGGACGATGGGATGGGCCCTGGCTGCTCTGCCCTGCCCAGCCACCCCTGGGGAGCCCCCATGTCTCTGGGTGCCCAGCCCTGAGGGAGCCCCCATCCCACACAGCTCCCTGGCGGGTACATTCGGGAACGTCCAAAGTGGGAGTCACTCCTCCTCTTGCATCCTGGACCAGAGATGCTGGTTTCCCCCTGCTCATGCTGGGAGGGTGGGACACCCGGGCATTGCCTCCTGTGCCACCAGTCCTGGGGAGACCTGCTGCAGAAACAGCCCTGTCACAGGCTGTGGGCAAGCACTGCCCAAACAGCCACCAGGACCTTCAACGTCCAGAGGACTTCCCATGGCTTTTGTTTCACCTTGCAGACCCTTGTGGTAGTGACCATGTAGGAAAAGGACACAGGAAACGGATTTGGGAAAGCACGTTTTTCCCCACAGCCTGTGCCTGTGATCCATTCTCTGAGGACTCAGGCTGGCTGCCTTCTCCTTACAGTCAGCTGCAGACACAAGTGCAACGACCCACACGGGAAAGAGGTGCCTGGCTGCCGGTGCGACAGCGGCTGCAAGGAGCGTCAGGACTGCTGCTGGGACTACGAGGACACCTGCGTGGAGCCAAGTATGTTCCGTTGCAGGCAATGCTTACTGGTTTCCATTTTATTTTGGGTTTGTTTTTTCACATGATAGCAATAGGAAAAGGAGAAATTCTTGTTTTTATACAGATTCCTCTGGGAGGGAAGGACGTGGCACTGTCAAGTTGCTGCTGCACTCAGATGGCTAGATGGCCATAACTTGGTGACCTGGTAGGACACGAAATCTTCCTGTGTCTTTCCAAGTCAGATCCCTGTATTTTTGTCCCCCATGGATAACCAAAGCATTTGCAGTGTGTATTTCTTGATCCGGATAAAGCTGTGGATGAGTGTGAGCGGAAATCATAGGTTATCTTTGTCCGGGGCCTTGAAAAAATGCAGCTGTGCCGACTCCTCTTGTGCTTTTGGAAATGCCCAGGTGTTTCCCGGCCAGGTGCACTCTCAGCCTCATGCAGCACTTGGTGGGGGCCGGGGGTCGGAGGAGTACATTTGACTTCCAGGGGACCGGCCTGGCTCTGCATCGAGGCCAGACTCCTCTCCAGTTACTCTCTCTGCTCTCCCAGCAGCTGCTCAGATGTTTCTTCATCTTTACCACTTTTTTTTTGCCAGCTTCAATCCTTACATCTCTTTTTTTGCTGTCTGCTGAAAATCACGTCCAAGAGCAGGAAAAAGATCTGTTTCCATCTCATTCTCTTCTGTAGTAGAAATATGGGTCTGATTATTTTTTTTCAGATCTTCCTGGAAGGGTGGAAGGCATTGAACAGGGTGACTTTGGGGACACCTTTGTGAACTAAATTACTCTATGACTCTGTGTTACCATTAAGTGGCCGCAGAAATAGGCTTTACATGTTAAACGAAATCTTGATTTTTCCTTTCAGATAAAACTTCTAAAGCCACTCAAAAAGGACGTGTAAATTACAGTTTAACAAAAACTTTTTTTTTTTACCTGCTTGGGTATTTCCACACAAAGGACTTTACATAAGGTTCTGTGAACCAAATCATAATTTTTTTCTTCCAATTTTCAGCCCGATCTTGGAGGTGCACTAATTTCCGTTGTGGTGAGACACGGATACCTGGAAGTTACTGTTCTTGTTCTGATGACTGCTTGCAGAAAAAAGACTGCTGTGTAAACTACAACATCATTTGCAAAGGTAAATCAGAGGTCAAAAATATTTATATATAAATTGTCCTGTGAAATAGATGGGCAAACATGGCAAATAATAAAGGTAGCTGCATTTGTTTCTCAAGATTAGAGTCTTACAGTGACATCTTAGAAAATGAAGATGTGTTGAGGTGAAACTTTTGGTACTTTTTCTGTTCGTGGCTGATTGTTTCATACAGACTCTGGCTAAACACATGAAGAATAGCACTGGTAAAATTGGATTACAGGAATGATACCTGAGGGGTATGCTGGTGACATAAAACATGGTACCTGTTATCAGAATTCATTTATATTGTGAGGTGGCAGAGATTTAAGGCAACTTCTCCAAAATTATATTTGCCACCTAAATGCAAATTAAAGCTAAAAGTAGTCAGGAGTTCTACTGGGTGCCAATTTGATTGATCTGACCTAGTTAAGGTCACTGTACATTCCTGCCTTTGGGTACTTACCAGGACAGAAGCTTTCTGTGGTGAGCCAAGAATTTCAACAGCCACTGCTTCTTCTCTTTTCTTTATATTTTTTCCTTTCTTAGATGCTTTTCTTCTTTCTTCTTTTATTGACTTCCCTTATTTCTTCCAAAGAGATGGGCAAACATTATCATAAATGAGTATAGCTGTGAAGCAGGTGGAGAATATTCAAAGGAGAACAGGAAGAATTACTTGAAATTTGGAAGCCATGATCAACAAGGAAAGATTGAAGGAGTTTGGGCTCTTTACACAAAAAAAGAGAAAAGGCTAAAGGGAGCCCTGGCAATGATCTCTAAATGTGTAAGTGGTATCTGCAAAAAGAGAAGGCATGTAATCCAGTGTAATCCAGTGTAGACAGGATACAGTTTGAATGTTTTCCATTTAAAACCAGACAAAACGTAGGCTAAGCTTTCATAGTGATTTCTTCTCTGTGTTGTTTGTTTGCTTGTCTGTGTAGTATATGAGTTTCAACCAGGAAACTTCTTTGCTGTTTGTGTGGCATTTTTAATGCTGACTCAGTACTTTCTTTTGTCCTTTCAGGTGAAACACCTTGGGTGGAAGAACCATGTGTATCACTTGAAACTCCTCAGTGTCCAGCTGGGTAGGATAAAATAATTTTGTCTTCTTAGGAAATAAAATAATTGTGGTGGTCAGAAACACTCCAGTGGCCTGAAGCAGGCCTTCATGAGGTTTTCATATTTACTGAGAATAAGATTCCTGCCTTGACGAATATTTTATAGAAGCAGTTTGTGGCTATCAATGTTTTTTCTTTCTAAAACCTTTATCATTTTGTTGCACATTCATTTATCATTTGCAGTTGAGAGCAGAGTACAGGAGTTCAAATCCAGATTGAAAGTCAGTTTGCAAAGACCTGGAAAAATTTAGCTCAAGGTTCAAGTATCACAAATTTTTCATAGTCCATTTTATGTTACCATATTGTATCTGTGGTAATTCGGATAAATCACCTTATGCAGGCTGTAATAACTGTTAGAATCTGTAATTACAATTCTTTATCTAAGTAACAGGGTTTTTTTAACTTGAATTATCTGCAGGAAAAAAGGTGTATTAAAAAGGAAGCTATGAAAGTAGCTGTGTATCTACAAACGCTGGAACATGGTAACTCTGATCTCCACCTGTAGATACTTTGCTATTTGCACAGTATTGCAGAATCATAGGTAGAGGCTAGGCAGAAACACAGTTTAAAAAGTTGTTCTCAAAGAAAAATGAATTATTTTCTAGTTCAGTTACGGTATTTTTGATGTTATCCATTATTCTATCCATTTTACTGCCAATTTAGTTTAATTATACCTATAGTATTGTGGCCTCTTCATGGATTCCTGCATGCACCTCCCAAAGTAGGGATAAAAATATACTTATTAGGTTAACAAATACCTTCCTGAGTTAACACAGTTTCATAGGCTAAAGCTTGGAAACTAGTGGAGAAGGGCTTCTTTAAGTGCTGTAAACAGCATTGCTCTATAAAGCTCTCTTTAATTTCAGATTGTTTTATAGAAACTGGCTTTGTACAAACTTGATGCCAGTGTAGTCCTGTGTTTTGGAAAGACCACTGCAAGTGAAAAACAAACTGAGATAGTGATTACTGCCTGATGTGAATACATAACTTTTTTTTAATAGTTACCACTCAAAGTATTGCTCAAAAAAATGGTTTGGAGTCAGTTATCAATAACTGCATTTTATCAATCATTTTCTCCCCCAGTAGTTTCCAGGCTTATGTGGCAAACTATTCCTATAAATTATAAATCGTTGGGGTTTTTTTTAGACACTATGTGAAGTGGAGCCTGCTTCAAACTACATTTTTAATTTAATTGTATGTTTACAGTTTTTATGTTTCTTTATATGTTTCTAAGGAGACTGTAGAACATATAATGATGGTTAACAAAAACACTGAATTTGCAGAACTAGATGACTTGACCCTACTGATTTTGTCACTTCGTGTTATGAAAAACGGTCCCATAGCACCAGTATTTTATAACTGCTAACGTATCTTTCTTTAGGAGTCCTTTTAGGCTGGTTAAGAGAAAGCATGTTTAATAACTTTGAAGTTTATTTTCACAGCTAGCACCTCCTAGCTAGAATTTTTATAACAAGAATTTGAACACTGTTCTAGAGATCAGCTGCAGTTTGTGCCTATTTTATCATACCTACTGAATGAACTCAGACCTGAGGCTTTTATCCTTGTTTCTTTACATAAAGTCTTACACTAACACATTAGCAGATGCTGCATTCCTTTTGTAGCTTTGAGTTTGTCAGGGTCCTTGAGGCTCCATGAGAGCTGGGAAACTTGAAAGATATAATCCACAAAGAACATGGACTGCTTACTGATGTCTTCACAAAGGGAATGCGGTAAGGTAAGGGGCTAGCACAAACCTGGCATTGCAGAGTTTCCCATCACGGAAGCCAATTGACCCTAACTGCTTGCTGGGTGATTGCTGTGCTTTTACAGTCCTTGTGCAACTGCGCTGAAAGATTTTTTAAGATGCATTAAGAGACAAGAGACAGAATTCAACCCATTACTATGTACAGAAGAACTTCGGCCGTTCTGTACTCTGGGCTTGTATTTGGATGCTAGTCTGCAGCATTTGTATTTATTTGTATTTTTAATTAAAAATTTGTAATTAAAAGATTAACAAAACCCATTTTTTTTCCCCTTGGTTCTCTATATACTGAGTAACTTGTATTTTATTCCTCCAGTGTTTTTTTTCCAGGAGGACTGTGTATTTGCTCTCAACATTGAACTATTTGTTTATCTGACACTGTGATTTTAGTTCTGGGAAGTACATGGAAATTCTGGATCCTGCTTTTAAAAGTAGAATTCATATTGTTGATAAAGGTCTTAACAAGTCACCAACTCTTCAAATTCCTTTATGATGACAAACTCGTATTTTCTCGTAGGTTTGATCTGCCACCACTTATCCTTTTTTCAATGGATGGGTTTAGAGCAGAATACTTGCAAACTTGGAGTTCTTTGCTGCCAAATATTGAAAAACTCAGTAAGTTACCAAGAATGCTTTGACTATTTTCTTTAAAAGTCTACATGCAACCTCTTCAGTCCTGTTTGCTGCTGTCATGCATATGTACTGCTCAGCAATAAGAAAATCACAAATCAGGTCTCCCTCATCAGTTGCATATTTTCATTATTATATGTTCTACATTAATTCTTGTATTTGACTGCACAGCAAACATGACTTTTTAAACGTGGCCTCTAATACTGGTCAGCAGCTTTTTATGAAATATATAGTTTTAAATATTCATTCAAATACAGTTTAAGACTGAGAAAAAAGCTCCAGAGAAAGATTTCCTGCATTGTCTGTACTCCACTGAAAAACTCTAGCTGATAAGGATATCATCATTGAAGTATAATATGAAGAGGGATATTTCAGTCCCAAAGATGCACTTTTTCAAGTCAGATATTTTAAGTTATTAAAGAGAAGCTTCATATTTAAAATTATATCAATGAATATTACTATATTAGACTTAAATGCAATGTAATTTACATATTGGTTTAATTTAATATATTGATATGATTGCAGTAAGGTTCAAGTAACTGTTTCCCAGTGTTTCTGAATATTGGAAGAAAGAGTAAGTTGAAGATATTTAGCTTGTGCTAAAAAGGGCTCTAAAAAGTGAGACCCATTAGGGCACACTTTGTTAAAATTTTCTGAATATTTTAGAGCTCAGCTCTCAAGATACTTTGTACCTGGACAAAATGTCTGCATATTTATTCTCTTCTTCTCAGCAGTAATAGTCTAAATTGATAGTGTTTGTATCTGTTCTGAATATATCATATTCCGTTTCTATAGTGCTCATTTGAAAACTTCACATGGATGTTACAAAGTACTAAATTTTACTGAATAGATAACAATCTTATTGGTGGATTATGAGGGTATCCAGAAGCCTGAACTTGAAGCAGTGTGCAAACCTGACTTTTTGTGCAAATATTTTATTCTTTAATGTCATTCTGACATTGGAAGGAACTTGAAGCAGTGAAGTAATCATGCATGCAGAAGTCAGTGTTCAGTTCCAGTCTTCTGAAATAGGTGAAAAGGAAATGCCAAATTGACAAAAGGCATGAAAACCATGCTACGTGTACATTTCCAATAAATTCTTTCAAACAAGAACAGATCTAATTCAGCATTACTCATATTTGTGGTCAATTTAAAGAACTGCTTATACACATTCATGCTTATAATTCTCATCTCAGAAACCTACAGTGGAAAGGAAAGGAAAATTCCTTTCTTTGCAAAAGAAAAACGTTACACTGATTTGTAGCAAAAAATATTTCCTCTCTGTTAACTTCATTAGCCTAGGATTTTCAGTAGAGCTAATCAAGCTAGTTGTCAGAGAATATGTTCACTATGAGTATACCTCCTTTACCATTCAAGAGAAATCCATAAAAAATTATGCTGCGTTTCTCATATATTTGTCAATTATTCAACCCTTCCTTAAACACTCTTTAAGCCTTTTTTCTGTACCACACTGGAACAGTTTTGTAGAATAATTTCAGGCTTTCATTGTTTAGTTGAGGTTGTTCTGTTAAAATCAGTTTCTGTTCTTTGTCCAAAATGCTGTACATCAAAGAATAAAGTGTGTTTGAGTGTGAATCAAATAATCATCTGACTACAGCTTAATACAGAAATGTTTCTACACATGAGTTAGAATAAAAAATGACATTAAGGCATCTTCCAGTCTTTACACCTTTGTTTTGTGTGTAAATAAGTTGGATACTACAGTGGATTTAGATATTACAGATATTCAGCATGGTAAGTGCCTTAGATTACTGAAAAGTGATGCAATGTTTGGAGAAAAGATAGGACACCTGGGGTGGGATTCACTCCAGAGCAGGACACCTACATTTAGCTACGTTCTTGGAGGTGTCTGCATGTGAGATTTCTACATGTTCATTGTAGTCAGTGCGTTTATGGTTAGTACAGTCTGTACAGTGCAGTGCAAGAGCCTAGAAAGCAAGTCAGCTCAATCAACAGACAGGGTACCACAGGACAAATTGTTGCCTTAACCTATGTTTGTAGTATACTTCGGAGTGCAGTGGTGTATCCTCGGTGGCCTTCAGCTGCTGTGTGATCTTGCATCAAAACTGCCAACTTTCATGCAGATGTCTTGGATATCTGAGGGTATCTCAGATGGCATAGGACTCCAGTGCTTAAGCAACTGAGTCCTTCCCATGCATCTGGTCACCAGACAGCTCTGCAGAATAACTTGCCCAGGCTGACCTGAGGCTTCAGTCTCACTGCATAAACATATATGTCTATTGCCATTTTGGGTCTCAGAATTACCCAAGACACTCATTTAGGTTGGCAGACAGGCCATAGGAGCAGCATCTGAAGGCCAGGCAGGATCATTAAAGATGTCTCAAATGGCCCTAGGCGTCTAGGCATTAGGCAGCTGAATTGAGTGTCCAGGGTCCATTGACTAAAAAGGGACNCTCACAGGGAGACACCAGAATGATGCATCTTAATTTGGAGTCACATTTCCCCTGACAGCAACTGACTGTGGTGATTTTTTTGTTTGTTTTTAAGACTGTTAGTTTCTGATTTAAAAAAATTATAAGCAAATTTATATTAATTTCATGATCTGTTGCAGAAACATGTGGAACACATTCAAAATACATGAGAGCTGTTTACCCCACTAAAACCTTTCCAAACCATTATACTATTGTCACAGTAAGTGAGAATTTGCTATTTTTCCTTTCATTATCGGGATGAGATAAAAAGGGGTTTGTGGCACCAATCATTTTGTGGGACATGGGAACTCAAGATATAGGAGTAGAAGAGGGAGAGACGTGCTGAAATAGTACATGCAGGCATGATCTATGTGGCTATATATGTATGCTATCTGATTCTGGCCTGTGAACCAGTTATTCCTGATCTTTATCAGTCTAACTGGATACCCATGAGTATGGGCAAGGACACAGTCATTTGATGAGAGTGCGGGTTTGGCAGCTGATATACAGCCGTATGACATATATGATACTTAATCTATAGCACATCAGGTTTTAATTGGGCTGGGGAGAAAATAGGGAGACTCAAGGGAACTTGACAGGCATGCTGAATTCATTAGCAGGAATCTGATGATCTGTGTGAGTTAGGAAAGTGTGTTCTGTTTCTGTGATAAAACAGTCCTAAAAATAATTGCAACAGTGCAACAGTGTGCATTACAACATAGTTTAGGCTCCATTTGATTTCAAGATTCAGCATTGTTTTTTGTTTATTTTCATTTTGCAGGGATTGTATCCAGAATCTCATGGTATTATTGATAACAGCATGTATGATGTAGACTTGAACAAACATTTCTCACTTTCGGGGACGGAAAAATTCAAACCTTCATGGTGGAAGGGGCAGCCAGTACGTTTATTTCTTATCATGTTATTCCTTTATGTACAGAGTGGCTCATGTGCCATATTATAAAACAAAACAAAAAAATAATTAAATGCAAAGCTGTGTGATATTTTGGCAGTACGTGCTAAATATCCTGTAGGCTTCATATTTATATGGTGCCTACAAAACAGTTTGGTTTTTATGAAAGTAAAAGGACTGTTAAAATGTTAATTCTGAGACTTCAAAATTTCACTTAATGCAGCAGTTAGTAAAAAAGACATAAATATTTTGGCTAGTATTGGAATGGATCTCTTGCCACAGGAAGCCACAGTAAATTTTTTATATGATTTTATTGTGGGGTATTTTTTCTTTATCTTTTGACAACTAGCTACAAAATGAAATCTGAAAATCTACTTCCAAATTATATCCATTTACAAATACACTTACAAAGTCCAGGCATATAAAAGCAAGGAAGAGAATAGCAAAGAACTTAATTTCCAGTAAAATAAACACTTATATATAACTTATGGAACCTTTCATACAAAACCCCCACCCTGATTGTATCTGTGGTTATGATTAATAGTATTCATTTACTAGAAATATCAAGCTGTAATAATGGAACAAAAATATAAAAATATGCATGTAGTATATAGTATGCCTACTTAATATACATTTAAATATTTATTTACATATGTGTGTGTGTGCATATGTCTGTGTAGTCATGTTTATAGCATACTCAAGTACACAGATTTCGGTGCCATTGTTTCATGAAGTATTCCATCAGGTTTGCAGCAGAACCACAGCTGCAATTTTTAAGATGAATAGAAATATGCCCTCTTATAATAAAGTCATATAACTAGAATCCATATTTTAGAATAGAATAGAATAGCTCAGTTGGAAGGGACCTACAATGTTCATCTAGTTGAGTACTGTGTGCAGTTTTGGGCGCCACAGTACATTAGGGATATAAAGCTGCTAGAGAGTGTCCAGAGGAGGGCCACGAAGTTGGTGAAGGGTTTAGAGGAGAAACAGTACAAGAAGCAGCTAAAGTCCCTTGGTTTGTTCAGCCTGGAGAAGAGGAGGCTGAGGGCAGCGCTCATTGTGGTCTGCAGNAGTTGGTCTTGAGGATCCTTGTGGGTCCCTTCCAACTCAGGACATCTGTGATTCTATGAGTCCAACTGCCTGACCACTTCAGGGCTGACCAAAAGTTAAAGCATGTTGTTAAGGGCATTGCCTCTTAACCACTGGCAGGCTTGAGGCATCAACCACATCTCTAGGAAGCCTGTTCCAGTGTTTGACCACCCTCTTGGTAAAGAAATGCTTCCTAATAACCAGCCTAAACCTCCCCTTTGAACACAGCTTTGAACCATTCTTTCAACTTCATGATCCATTCCACTGGCATTTGTCACAGGAAGATCACTACCTGTTGCCAATTATGGAAATACCTGTAATATTTTCTTCTATGCTCAGAATAGCCAAGAAATGGCAACATCGTGGCTTCTGTTCTACTAATTTTTCTTCAGAATGTGTATGTAGAAAACAAACTTCAGATCAGATATGGTCATTAGGCAACTGTGTGATGTGTGAAAGAAGAAAGAGAAATGCGTGCTTGCAGCCCATATTTCTGACCCAATTATGTATTTTTACTTTGGTGATCTGAGGTTCTCCAGTGGTGTAAATGCCATAAAATCATTTATGTCTTTACCCGTAGGTCTGGCTGACAGCAATGTACCAAAATTTGAAAGCAGGCACCTTCTTTTGGCCAGGCTCTGATGTTCTGATTAATGGAACATACCCCACCTTGTACCATGTATTCAACAAGTAAGTTTTTATAGGACTTAGAGTAAATTCCTGTAGATTACTCCAAAATTCTAAATTGCCATATGACAGTTGAAGGAAATTAAATGTAAGATTTTTAAAAAAACAGTCTGAGAGATAAGTGCTATGTCACGTTGTCCTGGTTTTGCCATGGAACTACTACTAATAGTTGAAATTTTCAAAACCATTTAGGGATTTCAGAATGAGAAAGTCAAATGTATATTCCGTTCTCCCAGAAAGTCTTGAGTTTCAGCCAACTGCAAACCACTGATGTCCCACTAGGAAGTCATCTAGGAAAGCATCCTAGGACTGATGAGTAGCCACTGCTAAACTATACCAATGATTACCATATTTCTACACATAAAATCTGCACATACTATTTAGCTCTTTAAAAATACTTGTACTTGAGAATAAGCTTTCAGATAACCTATACCCTAAGATAATGAACACAAACTTGGAAGCCATGGCAAGAGGCTATAGAAGGCAGAAACTAATTGAAGAGAGGATGCTGGATAGGGAAGCTACTAACGGAAGATGGGCTCTAGTTCCATTCCCTCTGGTCTTGCTTGCATGTGTGATAATATGCACATGGCTGCTGAACCTGTATGTTTTGTCTAGTTAATTCACAGGTTACACATGTGAAAATATAGCAATTACCTTCATAGTATTTTTTTCTTATGGAAGGCATTGATATTAGTAAATTATTTCTAAATTTTCATTATGATTTCAGTAAATCTCCCATGATTCTTCACATTTACCAAGTTAATCTAAAGCAAAAATATAACTGTAAGTCTCTATAGATAACAAAGCTTTTGCAGTGCTGTGTAGGATTGGCACTCAGAAAACAGCGGAGTACTGTAGATAACTAATATAAAATCTTGTGTATGACTTTGGGGGAAAGCAAAACTCTTAATGAGTCAATTCCTTCATAGGAAACAAAGCATGATCTCACAAAGATTTTGCTGGGGACATTTACTTGCTTTTAAGATACGAAAGTCCAAGGTTTATATATGCTGGAAAGAATAAAAATTACTCTGACTTGTACTTCAGGTGTATGTCCTCAACTTGAAATCTCTTTTTTGCATGTATTTAATTACAAATATATGAATACTCCCATAAACATCACATGTTTCTGTTTGCAAAATCAGGATCTGTCTAATTTACCATTAAAAGTGAGTTACATTCAATCAAAAATGAGAATAATAAAACTGATTGCTGGTACCTTGTTAAGATGCATCATTCTTGAATCCAAATCTGTGACTTCACTATATGACTAGAGGGTGGACACTTTCTCTTTATCTTGGAATTAGAAGGGCTTATCAGAAACGCCTTGTTAATGTCATATCTTTTTTTTTTTTTTCCAGTTCAGTTACATATGAACAGAGAATTTCAGGAATATTGAAATGGCTTGATTATGCCAAATCTGAGAGGTAACACTTAGTAATATCTAGCTGGTTTGTGAGACTATAGCTTAGAAAGGTTTTAATGCTTAGCAATTGAAATTTCTATTGGTGTTTGTGAAACATGAAATCCTCCTCACCATCTCAAATGATAATTTACTGAACTTAAGCCTGCTCTATAAGTATAGCTAATAATTTTCAGGATAAGATTGTAGATACAAAAGATGAAAAAGTGCACATATATCTGAATGGGATGTACTGTTATATACACTTGCTTTTATTGTTGTCTTTTTTCTTAGTGCATGGCCCAATGGAAACATGGAACATTCAGTTTCTAGTCTCAGTGTATGGTTTTTATATGAAAGATATTGCACAAGAAAGGTTTAATATCTGAAAGTAATTGCAGGCAGTAATTCAGGATGAAAAGTAGATGTCAGTACTGATTGTGGTGCTCAGCTTTGTGACATGTAAATGAGTGAAATCTTTTATATGATAATTTGATAACAAATTCCTAATATCTTTGTAGTTAGGGGATGCTCTCTAGTCTCACTGCTTAATCAGGAAGAGATCATTTAGGTTGTAGTTCCACTTACATCTCAAAAAGGAACAGCTTGCTCTGCTGTCTATCTTGAAGTTTTTCCGAGTGATTTCTGGAGACCAATTAAAGAGACTGGATACTGTTTCTGAAATTGTAACTTCAAATAGTCCATGCCGATTAATTACAAAATGCAGAGGAAGCTGAATGAATATATTTGCTGTATGGACTTTTATTAAGTTTTAAAGAAGTTATTTATAATTTTGTTTTAAGTTTCATTTAATATTTTTTTAAATAAAAGTGTTCCTTTGAAAAGCTGTCTCCAAATTCTCCTAATAATCCATTCTTACTTATTTCTAACTCAAGGCCTGATTTCTACACTTTATATATTGAAGAACCAGATTCTTCTGGACATTCATTTGGGCCAGTTAGTGGTGGTGTAAGTAGTTTTTGTGGTTTTCTTAGACTAAATCGCACTAAAAATTGTGCTGTACTTTGAACTTAACCAATTTATAAACTTGGAAAGGATAGTAGATCAAAAGTTACCGTGACTGTTTTATGAGTTTTTATTAAGAACTCTTGCTTGGGGTTGAGCCCATTGTTATGATTCCAACACTGTGTGTGAATCAAAAGAGCTGTAAACCAAACAGACTTGCAGAAAATAATTCCAGATCATACCATTAGCAATATTAATGGTTGTATTTAGACAGATGCCAAGTGATATTTGAAAGCATGTGGCCTGGCAAATCCTCAGAACTGTCTTTTTTTTATTCCTAACACTGTACTTCAATGTTTTTTAATTTGTAACCCCAAAATATTACATTTTTACTTGCATGCAGGCAAAAAGTTCAGTCTTCAAGGAGTTTAGGACTTACCATATCAGCCCCTTCCTGGAATGGTCTTGTTTAATATATTTGAAAATGGTCTTCAGCAAAAGGCCTTGTTGTAGTGGACAAGGACAGAAAAAATGATCTTTGTAGGATAGTTTTAGTCTCCCTAATTGGAAAGGGAACTCCATTTCTCTTTGTACATAAAAGGCTTAAGAACCCATTACTGTATGTGTGATTGTATATGTGTAGGTTGTCCATGCATGCAAGCCATTCAAGACAGTGCAGCAGTTAGGCAAACAAGAAGGGTCCAAGTGCTCAGACGTGGAGTCCTCAGACTCAGACGGGTATCATCCTTACTGTAGGACTTACAGGAAGACTGTAAGTCAGCTGCGCCAACTAGGGAAGAGCTATCCTCTGTGAAGGGCTGCATTTTGTGCTGGATTTCTCCCAGATTATTTCAGTGACAGTCAGTGGTTTTCTGTAGGAAGTTTGAAGGGACTGTATATATGAGAGAAGGGCACCTTGCCTTCCTGGATGCTACACTGGTCTTATAGATAATATGTGTGTGTAAATATTTTTGAAATGCTGCTTACTGTTAATAGAATGACATGTTCATACTACAACAAAAATTGTGTTTAGTGTTATAAATCTGATATTTTATATAAATCTGGGAGCGAGGAACAAATTTGGTCTGAATGTGTTAATTTTTTTCTTTCGATAAACATATTTTAAAGCTCAATTTTTGTAAGGTAATAGAAAAAAATTAATTGCGAGTCTTTTTTTAAGTCGCATATTCTGCAGCAGAGTAGTGGAATTCTGCACATCTGTACTCTAGTGGTGATGGAAAAAGAAAAAAAGAAGCAATATTAAGAACCTGAAAACTGACAGAAAAGCTCACTTTTTTCAGACTTTGATGATTATATTTAAGTGAGAACTTGAAATCAGAAAGAAAAATTCCAATGAAACTGGTTTATCTCACAGGTAATCAAAGCCTTAAAGCTAGCAGATCAAACACTGGGGATGCTAATGGATGGACTTAAACAAAGAAACCTGCACAAATGTGTAAACCTCATTGTTTTAGCTGATCATGGTAATGTATATATTTCTTTTTTCTATCTAAATTTTACCGAGTCATTGCTTTCTTTCCCTGTGTAATATGGGCGCTTACTAGTTTTAATGTATTTTATAATTTACTTTATCTTCCTTGACATATATTGTATATAAAAAATAACTGTTTCTATATTTTCCTTTAGGGATGGAGATGACCTACTGCAAGCAGTTAGAATATATGACTAATTACTTCAAACAGATTAATTTCTACATGTATGCTGGGCCTGCAGCTCGCATTCGAGCAAAAAATGTTCCAAAGGACTATTTTACCTGTAAGTGTGGACCAATCCTGGGACTGTGCAATCATAGAATCACAGAATCACAGAATCACAGAACAGTAGGGGTTGGAAGGGACCTCTGGAGATCATCTCGTCCAACCCCCCTGTGTGAGCAGGCACACCTAGAGCAGGGGGCACAGGACCGCGTCCAGGCGGGGTTTGAATGTCTCCAGGGAAGGAGACTCCACAGCCTCTCTGGGCAGCCTGTGCCACTGCTCTGGCACCCGCACAGGAAAGAGGTTTTTTCTCATATTTAAGTGGAACTTCCTGTGTTCCAACTTGCGCCCGTTGCCCCTTGTCCTGTCATCTGGCACCACTGAAAAGAGTCCAGTCCCATCCTCCTGATACCCACCCTTCAGATATTTGTAAGTACTGACAACATCCCCCCTCAGTCTTCTCATCTCCAGGCTGAACAAACCCAGGTCTCTCAGCCTTTCCTCATAAAGGGAGATGCTCCAGTCCCTTGATCATCTTTGTGGCTCTCTGCTGGACTTGTTCCAGCAGTTCCCTGTCCTTCTTAAACTGGGGGGCCCAGAACTGGACACA
>VZTV01027493.1:23856-34591 GCA_013400875.1 Anhinga rufa
CAGAGCCGCTTTCCAGCAGGTCAGCCCCCAACCTGTACTGGTGTCTGGGGTTGTTCCTCCCCAGGGCCAGGACCTTGCACTTCCTTTTGTTGAATTTCATGAGATTCTCCTCGGCCCAGCTCTCCAGCCTGTCCAGGTCTTGCTGGATGGCAGCACAGCCTTCTGACGTATCAGCCACTCCTCCCAGCTTGGTGTCATCAGCGAACTTGCTGAGGCTACACTCCATGCCTTTGTCCAGGTCATTGATGAATATACTGAACAGGACTGGACCCAGTACAGACCCCTGGGGGACTCCACTAGTCACTGGCCTTCAGCCAGACTCTGCCCCATTAATGACAACTCTCTGGGTTCAATATGACAGGAAATAAATAGGTAAATTAATATAGAGAATATAGAGAATCAGTAGTAATCAGCAGTGAATAGCTTTCTGTTTCACTTAAACATCCATGGAAGTTGTTTGTTTGTTGTTTTGGTTTTTTTTTTTTCCAAGAACAACCCCTTTAAATGAAATTGAAGGTTAGAAAAGCTTGTTGCAGACTCTGATTTGCATTTTCTTGGCATGTGGAAAGATGAGTAAAGATAGTTTTATTGTTTTGAACTGGAATTTCAGGTCTTTTGTAAGTGCATTGCTCCTCATAGATTTCTTATGCAACATTAGCAGAGTCAGTCTTTTGGAAGCAATGGCTATTTCTAATTGTGTGTACAAAGTTATGGAATCTGAATTTTAGCACAGTGGATCTTATCCTTGGTTGAGCCCTTTAGCTAGTGTCACAAAACAACACAAAATTGAAACCATGTGAGCTGACTCTGACTTGGAATAGATACCGTGCTACCAGACCGAAAAAAAAAAATAATCCTAAAACCTTCTGTATCAGGGAAAAGAATGGAGAGAGGTAAAACCATGCCAGTACTCTATTTAGTGAGTTTATAGAACTCATAAAGTATTCCAAAAGGCATAATTCTTGCAGATCTCAAATAAGAGCTGGTATCCCATTGTACTTTTAATTTATCTTTTTTACTTGTATTTATACTTGCAGGCACAATGTTTATACAACATAAAGCAGACTTTCCTTAGTTTAAGTAGAAGACAGTCAAAGTCAGACGGAAGCAAAGTAATAAGCAGGGGATAGAATAATGATGTTTTGTATGTGTCTGAAACTCAGTATAATTGTTGACTCATTTCCTCTAATGGTCTTACTTTTTCTGAAGGAATTTTCCTTCTGTAAAGTGCCCAAATTTGTTTTTTAGTAAGCTAATGTCAAAAAGTTAAAGTTAGTCTTTGAAAATGTGGAAGGTGAAAGTACTAAGACAGATTGGATTTTTCTCTGTGACTACTGCTGGAAGTGGAATACAAGACAAGTGCTCCAGGTGCAGTTCAATGTAAAAAAGGTTATACTTCAAACAGAGGTTTGGTGGGAGAGGAAAATTTGGTTCTGATGATGTGTCAGCTTTAGGTGTAGGCAGTCATCACCATGGCAGTTTTCTACAGTCTGTCTTGATGTACCCAAAGTGCTAGGTACTTCCACAGACTACCACACTTACAGAGAGTTACCCTTGGAAACATTACCTTCCTACCCATGGAAGGTTATGGTTACCATAATCTTTACAAGCTAATAAAGAAATTCAATTTTACAGACAAAAAGCATGTTGAAATTTTTCTCATGATGCTCTGGGCACTTTCAGCTGTTTGAATGTATGTTAATTCATCTTTTCTTTTTAACAGTTGACTCTGAAGGAATTGTTAAAAACCTCACAGTGAGTAAATATTTTCATAATTTTTCCTCATAGTTCCTCTCAATATGAATCTGATCAAAACCCACAGTTTGTGAAAAACTGATGGTACAGTGCCAGTTTAAATAGTGTACTGACTCCAGTGTACGGATCCAAGGCAGTTCTGGAAATTGTTCAAAGATGGTGCACAAAGGTTTGCCATGGGTGATCTCTGTTCAGAGCAAAAAAGTTTTCTGTACTTCACTTTGAAAGAGAAGTGGCTGACTTCACACAGAGAAAGTAGGATGGTATATCTTCATTATAGAACAGAATACAACACAGATATTATCAATATTTCGATAATAGGCATCTGTTAGCTCTGGACCACAAGTGCTGCACTCAGGCTAGGTTAAAGCAACTTTTCCACCCAACAGATAACAGCATTGTAGAGCACATTGGCACAGGGTAGAGGCTGAAAATATAAATAGGAAGGGGGGATTTTAGACAAATGAATGGCAGACAGGCCTGTAAGGGCTATTAAACATGATCCACAAGGAACCTCTGACTTAAGATATTTCTGAACCCTAGAGGAAAATGAGCAGGTACAAGAAAGAAGGTTCATTAAATACTTGACTTGTTCTTACACACTTTCTCTTAAGTCTGATTCTGGAAATTCTGGAGATCTGGTTGGAAACAGAGTACTAAGGAAGATGGACCTTTGGCATGAGGCAGTATGGCTCCTCTACGATATTTTATGACATATCACTTAAGTACTTGCAGTGCTTTTTAGGTATGCTTCACTACCACTGGACCCCATACTGATAGTTCTGTTTGGATCTCTGCCATACTGTGTGGATGTAGCACTTCAGGGCAGGTCCAAGCTCATCTGTGTCTCCCATGTAGACCATTGCTCCTTGTGGGTACACTCTGTGACAGCTGAGCTCCGAAGGGTGCAAACAAAGGGGTGCAGAACAGAGTGCAAAAGAAAGGAAGACCAAGCCTATTTCTTTTACTGAAAGGTAATAAGTTTCTGAAAGACATGACAGTGCATGTTTTTCCTTATACCTTTTTAGATAGATAACTCACTGCCTTTTTTTATTTTAGTGTTCAAGATATACATTAATACATGTGGGATGAATGTGGTGGACAAACTAAATGCTTGTAGGAAAGTTGTCTTTTTTTATTTCTTTGTATTTATAATTTGCAGTGAGTTAAACATTTAAGCTGCTTGCTCTCTATGTATTGTCATAATTTTCTCTTCTTTCCTTCATTGTCAGTTTGTTTTCTATTCTGTGACTAGTCCTAGTCCAAGCAGTAGACATGTTCTGATACTTTTAGAATAAATGCACTCAGCTTAGAAAAATTCTGGGCTGTCTCAGCTGGGTATGTTTCTGATAAATCACCACCAGAGGTCTTCCTTTAACCTGTTGAACAACTCAGTTGTGCAATGTTACGTGTAGCTTTTGCCTGCTACTAAAGTCCAATGGGCAGTGAAAGTTCCTGTTTAATATTTTATTGATTCTGATAACCTAAGAACATGTCCTTTATCCCCCAGCATCCAAAGCAGATGTTATCAATGGTTGGAAATAGCAAAAGGAGCTTTTTCAGTGCTACATCCCCTATCCCATTGTATGATGTGGAGCCTGTCATATCAAAGAGCATCAATGTGAGGGGAATAGCACAGTTTGCGTGTTCTCAACCCCAGTTGAAACTGCAGCTGCTAATAGTTACAGAGATGTGACATCTCTGCCTTACAGGAAGAGCCTGGTATCAGGACACTTCCTCTTTCCTTTTCTATTCATAAACAGTTAGAGTTTGTGTATGTTGTCCTTTTCAAGTTCTTAGAACGAGGGTTTTAGGCAGAGAAAGGAATTGTGTGTTGTATATTAATTGCTAATCGATAGACATAAAGTCATATTATATGTTGATTTCCTCTATTTTTCCCTTTAATAGACTATCCTTTGTAGAATGACCTCCTCTCCTGAGCTAGCAAACCCATTGAATCCTTGGTTTTCATCTTCCTGGATTCCATTATGCTTCTTTGATGACTATGCAGGCACACTTACTCTCATTTGACATGTTAATGACATTCTGTGCAGAGTATACAATTCTAGTACTTAGAGGTGAAGGTGTCAGATCAGACTGCAAGCATGCTATAGGTTGTACTGCCTGTGTGGTAAAACAGGTCCACTTCTCTGGCTTAGCCAGCTTCCTAGCAGCTCTTCCCTCAGCATTTTAGTTGTTCTGTGTTGACCCAGTGGTGGATTCCTGATCAGGAGCAACACTTCTGAAACATTGCCATGATGCTTGCAGCCAGATGGCTGTATGTAGTTAAAACTTTGCAGTATGTCATATGGTTGTCATTAAGCTCTCAATGCCAAACTCATTCATGGCATGCCTGTTAACACAACAATTATATTGACACATTAAATGTGGATGTAAAAGCTAAGGCCTTTAGCTAACAGCTGAGCACTGGACATTTACATGGCATAAGAGTACGTGTTCAGTCCTGCAACTAAAACCCTAGACTGTGCTATGTTATGTATACTTGGTTTTCTTTGTTATTTATGGAATGGTAAAGTAATAGAAGATGGCAGAAATAAACTTTCTCTTGTAGAGTGTATTCTTGCATACTAGATGCCAGTAACATTAGTATGGACATATAGACTAAACATTACTACTAAATGTGTTTCAGCCTTAGGAGTACTTTTACCACAGTATTTGTGAACTTGCTATACATATATAGCAGTAGCAGTATATTTTCAAACAGTTCCAAAAAAAAGCCGGTTTTCCTTCCATTGCTTCTTGGGCCAAAAACGAGATCTGCAGGTTATCCTAGAAGCTATCTGTGAATAACGTGCTTTGTGCTTACATTCTTATCACTAAGATGTTTGTGATAAATATCATCCTTATTTTGAGGGATAAACAATCATCATCATTTTGAGTGATGGGTTTATTTTTGATGCTGAGCAAAACT
Source organism: Anhinga rufa (assembly GCA_013400875.1). Classification (NCBI taxonomy): domain Eukaryota; kingdom Metazoa; phylum Chordata; class Aves; order Suliformes; family Anhingidae; genus Anhinga; species Anhinga rufa. Next base: position 28,544 of record VZTV01027493.1, read on the forward strand.
CTTGACTGGGCTCTTTCCTCTTGCACAGTGCAAAAGATCCCCTCAGCACTTCAAGCCTTATCTGACGCCTGACTTGCCAAAACGATTCCACTATGCTAACAACATTCGTATTGATAAAGTTCATCTTTTGGTAGATCGACAGTGGCTGGCTGTGAGGTAACATAATTTGTATCACTGTGATCTTACCTTTTTCATCCCATTCTCATTCTCATTTCCTTAATTTCCTGCTTTACTTTAGACTTGTTAAATTGCCATGTTTGTTACATTTAAAATCTTACTACATGTAAAAAGGAAACGTGCCTTATACATAAAGCCAAGAATGTATTATTAGTACAATTGAAATCTTAACAGTCTAATAAAATAATCATCATTACTCCAGATCAAATTTTTTACAGAAAAAAGAAGGAAGAAAAAGAAAATAAAGAACTCAATACTACTACACTGAAGAAGTCTCAAAAATAATGCAGTTAAAATTGTTATACAAAGCCTTCCTAGTATCTAGCCCTTTTCCTGGTGTTACAGTCACCCCTCCACTGCCCTTCTGGATCCTAAGGTTGATGGCTTCAGTCTGGTGCATGTGTGGATATGGCCACTGATCAGCATTATGAGTCCTTCATCAGGAGAAATATGATGTTGATGTTTCTTCTTCCTCACTCTGTGATCAGAATGTGGTTCTTCCTATATGTATGCTAACACTACAGCTTGTTCATTCTCTACTAGCCTGCAAGTTAACATTACATCTCAGTTCACTAGATATGGTGCATTCTACATGTGTTAGATATTTGTTCTGTATTCTCTTTCTTACCTCTAAGTCTGTTTTTTGCTCAGTTCCAGATATGCGTTTTCTTAACTGACCATCAGTGAGCTAGCCTTGGGGTCTTCATTCTACACAGAATAACTAATTGTTACTGTTATCTATGTAAAAACTATGTCTTTGACATGTAAAGATAAGCTGATAAGACAGATGAGACATAACCACCCTGTCATTACAAAAAATTGCTCTAAGAGTTAAACAATTTAAACATAGCTTTGAGCAAGTCAAGAGCAGTTCAGACAAGCCTTAGTCCTGAGGCTTTGAAAACTCAATGCAAAGCCTGGGGTGTTAGTAGCAGTACTGTATTTACTAAGCTATGGTGTAGCAGTAGGAGAAGCATGAGCCAGCTTGGAATTTCAAGACTATTTAAATAGTATAAAATGCCTGATGCAACCAAATAATTGTCCTGGGCATAGAAAAAGAAGTGCCCACTGAAAAATCTCATATCCACGCTTTTTTAAACTGTACTCAAATGTTCTTGTGCCTCTGAAAACAGAATACATGTGCTTGACAGTTGTGCATGGAATCAGTATGGGATGACTATCTCTTTATCTTTCCATGTATCTCAGCAACGGGTAAATTAAAACAAGTGTTAGTCATTATAAGTCAGACTATTCTGGTGTATAATTAATTCTATAACCCACACACAGACATCCACATGTCTCCTTCACCCTTTAGAATCCAGGATGATTCTATACACTGTCTTGTAAGGCAAAATCCCTTGCAGTCTTATTTATATTGTTCCATGGAGGCTAACAGCAGAGTTCTCCCTTTACAAGTTTCCTATTAAAATGCAGATACCACAGAATACAATGGAGGAATTATTCCTAAGCAGATTACACTTTTTCTGCAACATGTAGCTAGGTGAAGGCCTCAGTTCAAAACCAGCCATTTTTTCAATTTAATTTGAAAACATTGATTCCCTGTACTCTCAGTAACTACCTAGGATAATTTATTTCTGTCCATAGCAATCTCTGTTACAGGAGAATGAGATCTGCATAAAAGCGAACACTGGATGAGCAAAAAGTACTACAATATTATGCCAGAGTTGGTTCTTGGGACACAATCCAGAGTCTGATGATTCAGGATGACTGTTACTAGCTGGTTCTACTTGTGCCATTTTTATTTTACACTATATGATGATTTCTCCTTAGGGACAGAAGCTACACATATTGTGATAGGGGTAACCATGGCTATAACAACGAATTTAAAAGTATGGAGGTAAGATGATTTCTGTTCAAGTCTTGCACCTTCTTATATAGAAAATCACAATGTGCTAGGTGAGCCATCAGAATATAGAATATATGATAGTTTTTGCAGTGTGCTTTTTCTTCCATATCACCCAGACATGTAAACTGTGAACACATACTGGGTCCACATATTTGTATTGCCTTTCATTGGTATGATCGAGGCCTGCTTCCTTGGGATCCTGTAGTAAAACTTGTCTGGACTCACCTTAACTCCATGGAGCAAGATAGACTACAGTAAACCAAGTGTATGTCACACTCAATTCTTTCATTCTTTCATTCTTCTACTGAAGCAATGACTGAAAAATCTCCATAGGCTCTGGGAGTTCAGTTGGGCATCTGAAAGCCTGTGTGCTCAAATAAACTAAATTTCATTGTCTCTGCTTATCTTACAAGACTTAATCATATCATCAGAGTAAAAAAAGGTTGTTAGTATAACCTGTATGTTAGTAGAGCTTATATTGCAGTTTCATCTCATTTTCAATTCTGGTTACAGTGAAAATGTTTTGAGGTCTTGAGCTTTTGGTTTTTCATGTACTTTCTGTGATGTGCATCTTCAAGTAAGGCAAAGCGTGCCACTAGTAGTCCCATATTCTGTGCCTAAGAATCAGGTTTTTCCAGAACTTCACAATTATCGCAAATCCATATGTCAATATACTGATCAGAATGGTGTTGAATGTTTGTATGGAAAGAAAAGGGAAATTCTGGTTACCATGGAAACCGTGATCATAGATAACCTTATGCTGGTGGCACACTAACTGAGGAAATTTTTTTTCTTTGTAAAGGAGCAAAATGCCTTAATGTTGTCTTTTTAAAATAAATTAAAAATTCCTTTGCTATTATGGGAACATAAGAATATTATTTTAGGACAGATCATTGTCGTGTTTAGTCATATTTCCTGTATCTTATGGCAGGCAGCTCAGGAGGCTTATAAAGTAGTTGAAACTAATGTGAGACTGTAAGTAGTACCAGTGTTCTGCTACAATGCTTGCAGACCCCAGCAAGGTCCACCCAGCACTACATTTTACCTTTGTTGGTACCAATAGAGGTCACTGCTGAGCTTGGGAGGGGTCTTCCCAGTTCCCTGCTCCTTGCTTTAGCCATGGCTATAGGCTCTTAAGTGACCCAAAGACTTCTGAGAATGCAACATGTATTAAAACAAACAAACAAACCCCAACCCCACCAGTGCTTATATTTCTGGCTCAATATTAGCCTGCAGATAGGATCTGTGAGTGTCATAACTCTGCATTTGTTGAAATGGCATTGTTACTGGCTGTTGCAATGAAAACATAAAAATAATTCATAAAAATCATTAAAATTCATAAAAATGTCATGAGTATGCATCAAAAAATTGAAGAACACTCCACACACAGAGATTGATTACATAGTTTAAAGTATCCTGAGAAATGAACTTATGTTTTGTATTTTTCTTCAAATTATATGCAATGGGCAAAATTTGCCTTCTTTACCGAACAGTCCTGTGTTTTAACTTTTATGACTGTGAAAAGACTATATTTTTTCCAGCATCCCTGTTTCCGTAAAATGCACTTGAATTGTTTTTTAACTTGAATTCCTTTAGATAACAACTTTTGTTTTATTACAATCTAGGCTATATTCTTAGCATATGGCCCAAGCTTTAAAGAGAAAACAGAAGTGGATGCTTTTGAAAACATCGAGGTTTACAACCTTATGTGTGGTGAGTAGAAACAATCCAGTACTTCAGATGATAAACTAACAGTGTTTTCAAATACCAGTGTTGTAACAACTATAAGAAGAGTAACTAATAATTCAGAAGCTAGATTTTTCACACAAAACACTGAAGCCATGCTCTTTTGCCTTCTGTGCAGTACTAAAAATTGACTGCCAGAAATTGTTCTGCTTTGAAGGTTGTTTATGATTGCAGATGGAGTCCACTAAAGAATCAGAGAAGCTCTCCTGCCACGTGGGTTTGCTGTTGAAATGGTGCCTATGGAATAATTTTGGGATAAGAATCATGTAGAGAGTTACTGCTCTTGCTCATAACTTAAGACAGACTGTTGCAGTCCTGGCAGCGAGCAATTAGGAAGTACGTGCCTCAGAAGATATGGATTAAGGCATCACACAAAAATGCAACAGGCTAGTACGCTTCACAATGTGATGCATCTGCAATCACATCATTTGTACTCTGCGTTAAATCATCCGATTTTATGAATGTTACGGCAATATATAAAACTGTATCAACAGTATTCAAACACATAATTACCAAATCTTGATGCAGTGGAAGACAGTGATAAACCTTCATACCTAGAAAATTGCAAGTTGATGACAGGAGTTACCATAATAGTTTAGACAACTGAAAAAGCTGTTTCTTCTATATTTAGAATGAATGTATAGGAAATGTGTAGAATTGGAAGGATAATAACTTTTTAAAATGCCATTTTAGTCTTAAAATGGCTTTAAAATACATTTACAAATTTCAAATGTTTCAACAGATTTGCTGCGTATTACACCAGCACCAAACAATGGAACACATGGCAGCTTGAATCACCTCTTAAAAAAACCTTTTTACAATCCTTCACATGCAAAAGAAGACTCATCTCCTTCTTCATGTCCAGTTTCCCGTCTGACTCCTATAGATGACCTGGGATGCAAATGCACGCATGTAAGTAGGGGCTTCTGGGATCTTTTAATCATCTTTGTCAAGTGTATTCTCTTTTATTTGGTCTTTCTAAACTATGGATTCATTCTGAATGATTTTGTTATATTTTACAGATATCAAATATTACAGTACTAAATGAGAGGTTAAATCTCACCACAGAAGAAAGTAAGTAGCAAGAAATGAAAAGGACAGCAATATTTTTAAATCTATACCTGCTTTAGATTTTATATTATTGGTTTCAGAGGGAATTTTTCCAAAGTTAATTACAATTTAAAGTGAAGTAGGAAAGCCAAGTCAGAAGCATAACTTTTTTTTCTTTTTTTTTGGCATTTCTTTAAAAAAATACTAATTGATACTGATATAACATTTGTGCATAGGAACTGGATCTGAATCCCGTTAAAATATTGGAAAAAAACAGACAGGTTTCATTGGTCTTTGGAGAAAGCCTGAGCACTTCCAGCCTGTATGCCATAACTCTTGTTCCCTACCTTGTAACCATAATTTTGCCTTTTCTGATCAAAAATTATGGGGTTTCTGGAAATTTTAGGAAGCATTGTAATGCTTCCTAGCCAAATAAGATGTAAATTTCACTCTGCTGGCAAGACAAGTTCAAAAGATTTATATTGGTATGAAATTGCATAGAAATAAGAATTTGCAAGTCTGATATATTACATTGACTTCTGTACATTAAACATAACATGAAAACTATTTTCTACATTTTTTATTCCACTCAAAAGCTAAGAGCTTTGAGAAACACATGCCCATGTTTACTATTGGTTTTATTTGTATTTATTAATGTTTTAATTTACATTTTTCTCTGCTCTCTTAAACCTTTGTGCCATCCAAAATATTATAGACAAACAAATCAATAATTATTGCTTAAATTCTAGTAAAGAAGGCAAACTCGTATCATTTGCCATACGGGAGACCCAAAGTTCTTCAGAAGAAAAATGTCTACTGCCTCCTTTCACATCATCAGTATGTGAGTGGATACAGCTATGATATCTGGATGCCACTGTGGACTGCATACACTGTGAATAAGGCTGTAAGTTATCAAATATCCATATTATTTCTTAAATATGTAATATAAAGGATTGAAAATGTGGTTCATCCATCAGGAATCCTGGTTGAGGACTGGTGGATATCATGTGACTAAGGCTCTTATGTATGAAAAAGAAAGTGTCTTTGATATCTTTTAAGCTTCAACTATCTTAAAATATTGGTTAAAAGGGTAGGAATGGCCATCTGTTAGGGACACAAAAGATGTAGAAGAATATTGCTGCTGGTAAGCTGGTTCCATTAAGCCTGTTCTGGAAAAGACATCAAAGAATCATAGAATCATAAAACGG
>VZTV01027496.1:302-10665 GCA_013400875.1 Anhinga rufa
GAATAAATGCATACTATGTGCTAATAAATAGGTGAATTTAATGCATTATACTGAAGATTTGAACTATGTGCTTCATAAATATATAATGAAATTTTCTAAATGCTTACCTGTCTTGATCTGGGTCTTCCAGGAGAAAACTTGCGTTTGGTGATGGCTGGTTTTCCCATGCCAATTTTTGGAGTGACTGATATGTAAGTCGTTGGGAGAGTGCTTCCAGCAGTGGAAGGCAATGCTGGGGGCTGACTGTGCTGTGCATCTCGTGCAGAATGCAAGTCTAATGAAACATCCGGCGAGGAAGACACATTTGTCTTGTTTATATTAACTGATGGGGGAAGTGACGGGTAAGTCTCAGCTGGTGATTTTATGGGTTTGTCTCCAACTGGTGAACTATTTGCAACACCTTCATTTGAAGAAGTAGTTTCTACTTCTAGAACAGCTGGTGTGTCTGACTTTTCATGGATTTCTCCTTTTTCTACATCCTTTTGAACTTTTATTATTTCCAGTTGTTGTTCTACAGGGATACAAATATCTCCTTTACTTTCAGTCTCCTGTATTTCTGGCGTCACAGTTATGGTCTCAGGTACTGAAGACAGAGACCGAGAGTCTACTGTGGATACTTCTGATATCTCCACACTACCCTGTGGCAGCTGCGTCTCTTCCACTTGTTTGTCTAACTCCTGCTGTATTACAGCTTGAACACCTTCCATCACTTCCATCATTTTCTCAGTCTGACTCTCACCAGATGCTGGTGTCTTTTTAGGAGACATTTCCATTTCAGCTGAATTAATTTCAACAGAGACTTCTGTTTCCAGTTCTGTGGTCTTTTCTTCTGGTGATATGCCTGTAACTAAGTACAACCATATTAAAGGCTCAGTGCAAAAAAGAAAAAAAACTTACACACGTGTACTGGTGAACAAGTATACTTGGTACACATCAAGTACACCAAGTACATATTACTTAACTTCAGTGAATTTAATACGTAGCTTAAGATATACTTTGTAAGTATCTTTCTTTGTACCTATGTTTATAGTAGTCTATGCTTTTAGTATATATTCCCACTGTTTGATCATTATTTTTCCTGCCTGGAAACACAGCAGAGTAAATCACTAATTTTTCATTTCTGCTTATTGAAGATGTATGCTAGCATAAATTAACATATTTTAAGCAACTGTCCCAACACTTGCAAAGAGCAGACAGCTAAGAAGGACAGGACAAGTACAAATGAAAAACATTTCCCTCCTAGGGTTCATTCAGACTTTAGGAAATCACCTGAAATGAAAACAGTTGATGCTGGGTTTTAATTTACTGATGTCTCATGGATTTCTTTCAAAAATATTTGTCTAGCCTTCCCTTGAACCAATCAAGCACCTTTCATCCACAACTCTCTTCATCAAAGAGTTCCAGAGTCTTCTATCCATTCCATGGAGAAACACATTCTTTGCTCTGAATTTGGCTTTTCATATCTTCTTTTGATGGACCCTGATTCTCTTGCAGGTCGCTTACTTTCTATTACACTTGCACTCTTAAATTCACACTGCTACAGGCTCCTCAGCCACTACAGTTCAAAGTCTACCATTTTATTATGAATGTGTATTCAGTGGTAGTTCTAAATCATGGCTGTTATACCACAGGCTGTGATGCATAACAGAGTGATCACAGATAATCTGCAAGATTTTGTTTTGCTCTGGCATAAAACACAGGTTTCTTGATTGCCCTTAGAGCAACCATCCTCCAACACTGGGTGGAGGTGGGTGGGACATACTGGAAAGTTCTTCACCATTGATATCGATCACTAACACATTCAGAGGACTTGACCCAGCAACCATTCTATTTGTATCCTTTTCTTTGGCTGGTACTTCATGTGTGATTGATAAAATGCGTTTATTCCCACAGCATAAATTATCAGCAACTGCAGCACACCCCGTCTGGATGAGTACATTTGTTTATTAAACAAATTATCTTTTATTTACAAAGGGAAAAAAGAAAAGAAAAAATCCTTAACCAAAGATACTTGTGGAGTTACAACCACGAAGCACATAAACTGGAAAGAAGTTCTAGTGTGTCCCAAAACACACTGGGGGAAATTAATCCAATCCAGTTATTTGCAGCCACAAACAAAGAAGACCTGAAGAGAAAGTGTGAGTGAAGTATTTAAATAGCAACAGATAGTGGTTCTTACTATAACCTCCAGTGTATAATGGCACTTAACTGTATTTCCAGCTTTTGGAGAAAGCCAGTCCCACCAAACAAGTAAAACAATTTTATCCTACACAAATATTCGGAAGACTATCTTTGCCTTCAACAAAATACTTCTTCAGCAAAAGGTTAATACTCTTGCTTGAGAGTTCAGACATTAGCACTGATGCAATTTGTCTCCTACTGCTTTCCAGGCACTTTTTCCTCTTAAATTTATAAAGTACCACAAACCTTACTGAATAGAAAAGGGTTCTGAAGGGCTCAGTACTGGCATTTTCTCAGAATGCAAAACTCTTTCTTACCATCTGTGACACATCCAACAGCTGACTCTTGATCAGGGCCATCACCAGTAATGGGTTGTTCCTGAAATGTTGCATCCTCTCCACCACTTTCCATTCCCATTTCATCTGTACAAGCTTAAGGAGAGGCAAAGGAGTTATCAAAATGTGTATGATGTTTATTCTATTACTTTGGCATCAGTGGTTGCTGTTGCTGTTTGACCTTTTAGCTAAAGAAAAATATATTTAATGATACATTGAGTTAGGACAACTCAGGCCAATAAGAAGGTTAGGGAGACTATATAGTACTCCTTAAAGCTTAAGAGCCTTTTCTTCATTCACAATGAAGCTATTTTATACCTTTCAAACAGTGAAAAATGTCTGTAAAGAAATTATATACACCTTATTGTGAAAATTTAATTTATACATAGTCACAGAATTCTGCATTACCTGAGCAATACAAAAGATCTTTTCTCAAATTCCAGTCTGCTAAATTCAACAGAACTTGCAGTATGAAGGCTTCAAATTTTTATACAAATACTGCAATGTCTTATGGCATAGATATGAAGTTCCATCTACTATCAGCACTTGGAACACTGATTTTCTTTCAACCTACCTGTTCAACAACATGAAAACTAAATTTTGCCAGCTTAGAACTAGGACACCTTAATCTGTGAGTTCCCCATATCAAATAAAGGAATTTGCATTGAAAAGGCACTACTAAGTGCTTCTTTGGTTGACAGTATCTTTATAGAGCACAGAAACAGGAAATACTTACTTTTTTCCTCATGTAAAACGTTTTTCAGTTAAGGAAATTCATTAAAATGCACTAGACAAACTAGGAGCAGGAAAAAAAAGTATATGGCAAGTGTTACCTCAAAAGGAACTGATCCTTCATGGATATTAGCACAAAAAAAGTCAAACAAATACAGCTTTCTGTTCAGGAAAGTCTCTTTAAAGTTCAAAAAGCCAGGAACTATTAGGTGATGCTACTTTTAGCACCTAAAAACTGCTCTCAGACTCTGCCAACTTTAAAGTGTTATTTTAACTTTGAGGAAATGATCATTTAGATTGGCTCCAAATCTGATTTTAATGTACAAAAGTGCTCTCCTGGGTATAAAACACTGCATGAATGTACTGATGTAATAGCTCCAGATTACTCCTAGTAGTTGAGATGACAGTCCTGTTCTTCCTTGGAGAGAAGAGTATGCTTGTCAATGCTTCTACTAGCTAGAAACCCTAACAGAGACATTACTTAAAACTTTAGCCTTTCAAATAAACCTGTTACTTGTTCAAAAGAGTTTTCAGTAGAGGACTGGGAGTTTTTCCAGAATAAGTTTTGGATATTACTTGGACCTCCCTAAACGTTCTAAATACACTGCCTGAGAGACCAACAGCATCTATTGACCTTTCAGAATGGAAGTGATCTTCAAAGGTTGAAGTTGCTGCTTCTTCCTAACTCAGTGCGCATGTTCACTGACAGAGTTGTTCTGCTCATTTACATACGTTTACCTACTGCCACTGCCCTTCCTCCGGGATCATCTTTTTCATCACTTCTTTACTGTTCACAAAAGGTATGCACTTACGTGTACAGGCTAACATCAAAGAGAATGACTTGCTTACACAAAACATCAGTTTGAACACACAAAAACTAGCGTTTTGTTGTTGTAGTCCAATACTTTCCCTTTCCAGTCAAAAATTATCCGGCTTTGGACAACACAGATACTTATGCAACTGGGCTATCTATTTCTTTTAACAAAAGATCAATGCACAAGCATTGCTGTTCAGGCATCAGAAATGCACATGGTAGTGCAGTTCACAGACTCATTAAATATCTCAGGTTGGACGGGACCCATAAGGATCATCGAGTCCAACTCCCTACTCTTTGCAGGACTGCCTAAAACTAAACCATATGACTAAGTGTTGTCCAGATGCTCCTTGAACTGACAGGCTTGGTGCCATGACCACTTCCCTGGGGAGCCTGTTCCAGTGACCAACCACCCTCTCAGTGAAGAGCCTTTTCCTAATGTCCAGTCTGAACTTCCCCTGATGCAGCTTCATTCCATTTCCTCGTGTCCTATCGCTGGTCACCAGCGAGAGCGGATCAGCACCTCCCCCTCTGCTGCCCGCCTTGAGGAAGTTGTGGGCTGTGATGAGGGCACCCCTCAGCTGAGCAAACCAAGTGACCTCAGCTGCAACTCATGAGCCTTGCCCTCGAGACCTTTCACCACCGTGGTCACCCTCCTCTGGATACACTCAAATACTCTGATGTCCTTACACTGAGGCGCCCAAAACTGCACACAGTACTCAAGGTGGGGCCACACCAGAGCAGTGTAGAGTGGGACCATCACCTCCCTCTGTTAGACTTTACCTTGCTTCTGAATTTAGCCACAACTGTACTTCTCTTAGGAAATTCAGCCTGCATTAGAGTAGGTGCGATCCAATAGAACGTGTGGTATGAAACACAGAAAGGCATTTAGTTATGAGTTCATTACAGAGGTCTTACGGTGGATGACCCACTGGGTTCAGATCAAGAGATCCAAGTTCCTTCTGTGCTTTCATCACTGAGTAATTTTTAAAAAAATACTTTACACTTTACTGCAACTAGATGACTAAACATATATCGTTTTGAAAAAGGACACTTGATTAAAAGCTGTTTCATTAAATATACCTGTCACTTGAACACAGTCCAGCTTTCACTGCTGTGTCCTACCTGGATATAGTGAGGAGAACGGGCACTAGGGGACTGACAAGTAGCAGGAGGGAAACAGAAAAGCTGGATGTCTCTCAGAACATCTACCAGAAGCTGGCTGGTGCCATGAACACAACAGTTAGGCTGTCAAATTGATACATTTATGAATTGTACTACATCCAAAAATTAATTAGAGAAGTTTACAGCTACAGGCTGCGAAGCTGGAGCTGGGAGGTTGAGAGCCACCATTAAGGTGCTTACTTGCCCATGTGTCTAATACAGGAACCTGAAGCCAGAAAGCATATTGAGAAGAGAGCTCACCCATGGATGGCTTGACAAGCTGCTGCTAAATAAAGGAATAGATTAACTCCACAGAGTAGAGTATGAGTTGCTAGTTCACAAAAGACTTAGTGAGACAGCTGCAGATATTTATATTTGATGTAAGCATTTTGGAAATAAAAAGATTATGTTTGATTACCTGTTATACTGTCAGGTTCAGGAAAGAGTTCAGAAGTGTCCATTACATCAATGACTGAGTCTGATCCCCTTCTCCTTGCTTACAAAGAGTGCAGATGTAGTCTTTCAAATGAGACTCCAATTCACTACCTGGAGATCTGTCACATTCTACGTGAATCCACCTGGGGAGATTAATTTAGTGTGACTATGATTTGAATAATAAAAATGTAAAGTATCCTAGCCAAAATCAATTAAAAAATAGCAGTTTTCCATTCCTATAGGGAAATAAAAATTTGCAACCAATGCTTCATTATGGAGAATTGTCGAGAAATAAGCATGATACATCAGTATGTCAACTAGTGAACAAGTTTAATGACAGTTTAGGTCTTCGTGTTTAATGCCAACTGGACACCACAACATGTACAGCAATATCAAGACACTGCACAGCCAGATACGGTAGCATTGCATAAGAAACACAGTCTCCATTCTTAAAAGATTCCCAATAGTGCTTTTTTTTAATTACTGGTATAGCAAAATACATAAAATTAAATAGAGAACACCTACTTGAAAATTAAACAAAAACAGACCATTGCAAACAACCCTGTTTATACAACAGTCCTTAAGAGTTAGGACAACGACTCTTCTACTCTGCTTACTCACAAAATAGATGCAATGTAAGAAGCAGCAGCAGCACATATTTCTCTGTACACCTCAATAACTGCCAATGAATACTTATTTGCTAAGATTAAAATAAGACTACCTACTATGGTTCTTTGTATTTAGAGATGAAATACCAAGATGTTGCACAACAAGATACTAGAGCACTGTACATCAAACACAGGCTACACCCTTCACAGAAACACTTCGATGTCATACAGCTCACCATAAGCTTTAGGCATTTTAGTACAATTTAACAAAAATCAGGACTCTTACCTTTTGCACATGTGACAATGCAACATATCTTTCTGGAAGTCTTGGAGGCACAGTTTTTCACAGAAAGGACAAGATAAGTTGTCTTGCTGTTGGTAACAACTGTCACATACCAAACAATTATGGTGCCACTGACAACTTGTTCGTGTGCCACACTCAGCACATACTCTACAGTTCTAGAGATCACAAGAATTTAGTTGTTAATTATGGTATTACACAATGTGATAGAACTGCCATTAACTGACATTTCCCTGCTCTGAATTAAATTAAAGAAAGTTTCTGTCATTGATAACACTAATAAATTATCTAGGATCTGATAATAGAGCATGAAGGGCCTGTGCAACAGCTATAAGAGTTTCCTTGCACTGCTCCCTGACTTGAAAGGAGTATTTCTTATGTGACCAAACTTTTTTATTCCTAATCTCAGTCAATTTATGACTGCCACAAACTAACTATGAAATTACATACAACTCATATACAGGGACTTCCTTTGTTATGCTGATATTGTATTTTTATTACTACTTACACTTACTCACAAAGTTACTGATAAAACAACAAATTCATCCTGCTCTCCTCAAATGCAAAGGAACCCTTGAGCTGCAGAACTGTTGTTCTGTTAAGCAAGAAGTATTTGAATATAAAGAGCCTTCAAATATAGATTACATATACTACTGCATAGGTTTCAATTTACGTTTCTGTTTACATTAGATCACGAGAACAGCTGTCACTAAGTGAAAGTCATCCACTCCACCTGGATCCCACGCTTGTTTTTTCCCCTGTGGGGCCTGATTTACTGTTCGACATAGGCTGCTTCAGCCACTGCATTGACAGCTACCCTCACAGAGCAGCTGTAGAGCCACATGATTACATACAAGTGGGATTCCTTCAGAAATTACAAGTTATGTTACACAGCGACAGCAGTCTACAATACACCTAGAACAGCATAATGTGGATAACAAAATCTGGACCCCGTCATGGTACGGAATTATTCTGTAAACTTTCAACTTACTTTACATTTCCAACCATTTGTTGGTACAGCATCCATAACTGGTTGTAGACAGAAAGTATGGTAGCCTTTGTCACATGTATCGCACACCAGCATCTTGTTGTCTTCCCCAGAATGTCTAAGAAAAGTAACAAGTGGTTAAAAGAATTATTTAAACAAGACATAACTAAAAATCTGTTTAATGACAAGCCTAAAAAGGAAGACACATAGCCGAGCACATGAAAATATATGAATATCACCTACAAATAGTTCCAAAGATAATGCTCTCAAATTCATATTTAAGTATGAATTAAGACCACTAAGCTTACTCTAACAAGTGCGGAGCCTGTGCAAACATTCCAACTTCTAGAAATCAGTCCACTTTCAGTTACACACATGTAGGCAAGATCTAATGGCCTTTCTGTACTGAAATCAGTTCAAAATCTGAAATATATAATTTATTTCTTTCTGAAAAGAACATGCAATTGTACTTGTTCTTACAAACAGCCTGACTGTATTTTTTCCAAAGAAGAAAATGAGCCATCACCTCTGACTACCAGAGCTCCTACAATGTCAACCAATATGACTGCAAGAGCAAAACAAACATTAAAGGAAGAGATTTCAATTTTCCTGCAATCACGTATTACAGAGCTCCACCACAAATTTCAGCGATAAAATAAATTTGCAGAGAATAAGACAAATAGTTTGGTAATGTCTAAACGCATTGTGTTCTGCCTTAGTTTAAATAAAATAATTCAATAAATAAGTATGCAACGAGATTAGCCTGGATAAAGCTTCACAGTATATGGCATTACACATACTAGATTCTACGACACTACCTGGAAGACTTGAGATTTTTAAAGAACAGTAAATGCTCTCTCTTTGCATGGAGATATGCTTAAAATGCCCTTCTTCAACACTGGCATTAAAATTGCCATACTGCATAAAGTAACAGGTGTGAAAAAAACACATTCTCCTCTACTTTTCCACTAGAGAGAGGGTTTGTAAGCAAATACCATAATTACCCAGTACGACACTTTTAAGGATACTTTTTCAAATGTGCTTCATTATTATAACTTTATTGCTGGCAGTTGCTATCAGCTGCATGTGATCAGGGAACAATCTTTAAAGTGGGTGAATCTGAATGCTGGCAAATACTGAGTGTTCTGCTTGGAAAACAGGAAAGCACTGAGTTATCAGGTACATGAGGCAGTAGTGAAGTGGCTTTTTTCCTTCATACTGTCCCAACTGATCTGCCTAAAGCTGAACAAAACTCTTAACTTCTTTTCTAGTAAGCCTTTAAAAAAACCAAAACCGAGCCAAGAAAGCAAAAGAACCCTGCAGTGCCCATCACATTAGTTTATGAGAAGAGGTGTATAAGCGGTCAGTTTTCTAAGTGAACCCTTATAATATCGCAACAATTAGGTTTCGTTGTCTCAGTATTTGTCTGGTGCAACAATTCAATCATGGTCACTCATGGCTTAATCAAGAAAAGAAAAAAGTGACTTTTTTTTTTTTCATAATGACTCATTAGTTGCATCTGAAAGATACAGAAGAGAGGGCTTAACGCAGGAGACTTACCCAGTATGTGGAACATGCAGAGCTGAAGAGTCAGCTGAGTAAGAGCAGAGGTTCCCAGACTGTAAAGGCACTACATTAAACTAATTTGTTATTTTGGTAAATTTGAGAAAAATCCTCCTGTATAAAAGGAGGGAAAAGTCAGTAGGTTTTGCTGCTCTCCAGAACCTGCCAAGATAATGGTAACTCTGGGGGTATCATGTTCAGGAGTTCTAGCTCAGTTCTTTTAGAATAAAGTTCCTAACACAAGGGTTTGTTCAGCTACTTAATATAATAACATAACAGATATATCTGGGCAAATAATCTACACTTTCTGGAAAAAAGAACAGTTAATAAAATAGATATTTTAAAATCACAGCACATAAATCTCACACCATGCTCCTCCATGTCCTTTAAGTCTCACTTACTTGCAGTTCTGGCACACTTTGCAATCAGGACACTGCCAACCTGCTCTTTTTAAAGGTGTAACTTGTATGTCCAGGCACATCCCATGGTAGTGCTGGCCACAGGTAGTACAAAAAAGTTGATCTAAGAGGTCTCCAGGGCTGTCGCACACTGCACAATTTGCTTCTTCCTTTGCTACAAAGAAATCATTTTTTCACTTTTTGTTTGAAATTATGAAGAATTCAATGAACCCAATGAAGCCAAGAAATTCTTTAGTAGTTCTTACACATACAAAACTTGACCATTCTCACAAAATTAAAATTTAATTAATATACTTAATAACTACTCCTTTCATTTGGTTTTCTGATATATTCAACTAATCTTATTGTAACAAAAGTACATTCACTTTAAAGCTTAATAAAGTCTTACCAAAAGAAACAGTTTTATTCTCCTCAAGATAAAACTGAGAGCTTTAGGACCAACTCTTCTCTGGAACAAGTACAAAATAAAGCTCCTAACAGATCTAAACCTATTATTTAGCCGGAGTGTTTCCAATACAGTTGCTCTAACTTAAACTCGGGCAAGTAAGCAAGCCTGCTGACTTGAACTAAAACCTGATGGAAGACAGGCCTTATAAGTAACCACTTCCCATGTTCTGTCATTAAAAAAAAAGAAAAATACTAACTTGCTGTGCACCACTGGCAGTCTTTAAAAACAGAGGAGTATGAACTTGTATCTTTTCATACCTGAACATACATGAATTCTTTGGTACATGAACTGCGAAAACAGGTCTAAACAAATGCACTCTTAAGCTGATCCTACCACAGAGAAGTTTTCATAAAACCTGGTACTAATCGTGTCATT
>VZTV01027500.1:0-26291 GCA_013400875.1 Anhinga rufa
GAATCCCATTTGCAGATATTCAAAGAAGTTGCAGTAGATCAAAGAAACAAGCAACCCACAGTTATCCAGAAAATTAAGCATCTCAAGCACGCTGTCCAAACAGGAAAGTTGCGTAATTCCACAGAGAAGCAACTACAGCTTTCTCATGCCACTTCCACACAGCTGCTAGTGATTGTATTCAAGCCAACCCCGATACTGCAAATACAGTCACGGCAAAGTTACATGGAATAGAATCAATCTTATCTGTAATTCTTAATAAAGTGAACTCAGATGCTACTTTTTTCCTCCTTACCTGCTGTTCTCTTTTTCATTCTCATCTTCAAAGATAGAAAATGCAGGCGTGACAGGGGCAACAATGTTAGCTTTCAGACTTCCATCAGGCTCTTAAAAATGAAAGATAACCAACATTATCTTCACCCAGCAAAGATGACATAAACAGTCTCATTTTAACCCCTAACCAGGCAACTGATGCTCATGGCTACATCCAGCTACACCAGGAGCATCCTCAGAATTGCCACTCAGTCCATCTCTCCCATAAGCTCTTGGAAATGGGGAAGATTTTTCCATCTCAAAACTAAGACTGACGGGAGTACAGAAGCCTTCTTGGCTGCATCTGACCACTTGTGAAATATCTCTGTGCTCACTTCTGTAAGTCACTGCTGCTGCCTGGTCTGCAGACAATTTGAACTGTTACGCCAAGATGGCAATTCAGATACTAACGCCCAGCCCGCAAAGTGTTTTAGAAAAAGCTTTACTCATGTGAAGCACCAGCTGTGCCCTTTTTCAAAGTTAGGGTTTAAATACCAGAGAAGTCTCTACAGAGGAGTAATGCGTTTAACGTGTACGTTAATAGGCTTGCTAACAGTAAAGTGCTTCTGCTGCTCTCAGGCTGTGCATCAAAATTTAGAACCTGCCAGTAAATTAAATTCATTATCAGGAAAGAAGCGGCTTCTTCACTCTGCACCTAATCAAACAACTACTTGTCTCAAAATTCTGAGGACCCGTGGGAGGGGTAAACAGGAAATATGAGTGAAATATCATGGACTGAAAAAATAAGTAGTACTTACCACTTTTTCTGCAATAGACTTCAAATTGCTCCTCGCTTTCTTCAAGAGGAGATGATTCAGGCAAGATGGGTGTTTGAAACATATCCATGAGAAATCCTAAAAAAAAAAAAAAAGATAAAACCCACAAGAATATCACCCCCAGTAAAAGAAATTTTCAGAGGTTCTTCCATTGTGTAGTAGTCAAATCAAATGCCAATTAATTATTATCAATTGTCAGTGCTAATAACCAATTATTCCTTCATATTGCATTAAACACTCCAGACAGCTGAACAAACACAGGAAGATCCGACTTGGCCAACACGTACTTGTTGGTGCCACAGCCTTCCCCCCACTCCAAGATGAGATTTCAAGTTCTCCTAAAGCAGCAAATTCTCCTTTATCTGCTTAGATATTTGGAAGACTAATGAATATCACGAGCTCCTCTTTAATTATTATTTTTACAGATATATATTCAGCTGCAGCAGTTTGCTACATGGTAGCAGTTAACGGGTTTTCTATCAAAACAGAACATGGCAGAAGACTGCAAAAAGGATAAAACGGTATCGGGATATTGTTACTCCACATCTGACATCAGAAATACAATTGCAATTTCCCTTTTAGGATTTTGAAAAAGCAAGTGTTTAGAATCGACAATGTCTGTTAAATAATCAAACACCTTTTGCAGAAGTCGCCCTTGTTTCAGCTTTGGGGGAAGCTCAACATCAACCAGAGTTGACTTACTAACTTCCTAACGTTCTCCCACATAAGTCTGTTGCAGGTCATGACCTCAGAAACGGGAGTCCCTGACAGTACCGACACAAGCAGCTCAGAAAACATGCTGCCCAAAGAAGCCTGGCTGGTGTACCACCAGCAACTTCTCCAGGAGTTTACAGGATGTGGCTGCTGGGACATGATTAAAGCACCTATTTCTGGTCAAAAGCTTTGGGTCAGCCAGATGATCGCAAGAGAAGAGTACCAATTTAATTTTATTTTCCTCTTTGATTGAAGGGTGCCCATGCCCATCACTAGATAGCCTCCTTGTATATTCTGCTCCGCTAGAATTACCAGGCAAGACCCCATTAACTCCAGTGCAACTAGCATGTTATTCCAGATGCTTACCCAACGCTTCCTTCGTATGAACCGTAGGTGAAGGTTGCACTTTGAACGGCGTTGCCTGCATTGCTCCTCCCAGCGAGGTGTTTGGGGTAGCTTGAGAAGCATTTCCAGAAACAAAGGAAGAATTTCTGACTCTAGATGCTAGAAATGAGAACAGCAAGATCATTCCTGAAGTAGCCTGGGATTGTTTATTAATATTTCAGTAGTGAGGAAAATGTTAGTAAGAGAAGTAAACAAGATGAGTAGCAGAATGACAACCCAGAATTTTGGGAGAGCAGATTTTGGCTTGTTCAGAGATCTGCTTGGCAGGTTCCCAAGGAAGACTGCCCTGAAGGGCAAGACGGACCTTGGACAGCTGGGTGGCCTCTGAGGGCTCCATCCTCAATTCACAGAACGATCCATTCTGACACAGAAAGTCAAGCAGGCAGGAAGCTGCAAGGACAGGCAGCGAACTCCTGACTGAGCTCAAACAAAAAGGAGCTGCACTGAAGGTGGAAACAAGGACTGGCTACATGGAACGGATATAGGGACATTGCCCAAACATGCAGGAACGGAGTTAGGAAAGTCAAAGGGCTTAGCTAGGGTTGGAACTAGTAGCCACATGCTATTGAACCCCAGCCAGTGACAGTCATACCAAGCATCAGTCTTTATCAAAACTTGGCTTATTACCTTCTTTCACATCCACAGAAGTAACTAGTCCAGTGGCTGTCTTGTTAGGGTGCCTTCAAAGGAGAGATTAAGAACATAAGCTTGAAATAAGAGCTACTATTTCAATTCCAGCTTCAGTTCAGCACTTAGCAGTACTGCACTCTAAGCAGTTAAGGAGGCCTCTCCCAGTCTAAAACAAAGGAAACATCCCAGACAGACAGCAGCTAGCATTCCTATTTCCCCCCCCCCATGAATGACTCTCTTTGGTCACACAAATGAGGCAAGTGAGAGATCCTTTAGAATATTATTAGAGACTGCCCCCCCGAGAGTTTCTCATACAGTTGCCAAAAAGTATAAAACCTCAAAGGCAGCGGAGTCCTTTAAAAAGGCTAAAATGCTAGCATTAAATACTCTTTTTGGATACAGAGTGCCTCCAAGTAACTCCATAATATGAGCGAAAGACAACTGGTTCCACATTTCCTTGTTGGCCAAGCCTACACAGCCATGCTTGCTTTGCCAAACTAGGTTTCTCCCCCTGCCCCCAATTTTGTTTCCTGTATTAGCCAAGTCACCCAAGCAAGAGTGCAGAAGATAAAATACAAGCACTTTTTTCTTCTCTATAGACCTTTGTGGCCAAGATGTAACCTATGGGCTCTGCATGAGCTAAGCATATCCCGCTGTTTATTTCAGGCATGCCGGGGACAGCAATGCTGAATAATTACTCCAGTTACACACTGAATTTCCTTGTAGCTATTACAACTGAAATACAGCATTAAACGAATTAAAGACTAAAATGAGGACTGTGAGTTATAGAAGTTTGATCTATGTCTACATATTGGTTTCCACAGGCTACTTCAGATATTTTTTTTCAAAAGAATAATAAAAAGACTTTTTAATTGATCCTCAGCTGAAGTGTAGATACGGAAGACTGCACAATTTGCAGAGTAAGAATTAGCCTGCTTATACGTACTGTTCTCCAGTGCTCCGATTAAGAGCCGAGTCAGGATGTGCCCGTTCCTGAGCCGGAACATTATTGAACGGAGGGTGCAACGAACTGTTCTGGAGCTCTCCAAGCTCTGGCTGAGTTTTGACTGCATCCTCCTTATATGTTACTTCCCACAGGGAGGTTGATGTCATCTGGTGGTCACCGGGTTTCACTAACTGCAGTGTAAGAGCAGCAGATGATAAAGTACTCGATTGAGGCTGGTCTGGCACCAGATCTTGGGCGTTTTGCAGATCTGAATTTTGACAAGATGCTGCCCAGTTCTGCTGTAAAGCTGCACTGGGTGTCATATGTGGATGCACCTTTAGAGCAAAAAAAGAAGTTATTTTACGCTCAAAACCTGCCCCCCCCCAAGTATAGCCATTGCCATTTTCCCTTTTATTTCTGCATAACTAGAACAGTTTTTCACACATAAGAGAACCTTCATATGCAACTAAAACTAAATCAGAGAAGCAAAAACAAACCTTTGGGTTTAACAATTCAAATATATTTCATCAAGTGTTTAAAGCTATGCCAGGTATCTATACTAGTCAGGTATTGCAGCCCGAACTCCCAGATTTAGTGAGCAATCTACTCTGGTTACTCTCTAAAGCAAGGTTAAATTTTGTGAGATAGAATCTTAGAATCATAGAATCATTTTGGTTGGNAGACCGACCCCCCTCACCACAGCCTCCTCTCAGGCAGCTGCAGAGAGCGATGAGGGCTCCCCTCACTCAGCCTCCTCTTCTCCAGGCTGAGCCCCCCCAGCTCACTTGTGCTCCAGACCCTGCCCCAGCCCCGCTGCCCTTCTCTGGACACGCTCCAGCCCCTCCATGTCCTTCTTGTCCCGAGGGGCCCAAACCTGGCCCCAGGATTCACGGTGTGGCCTCCCCAGTGCCGAGCACAGGGGCACCATCCCTGCCCTGCTCCTGCTGGCCACACTATTCCCAATACAAGCCCGGATGCTGTTGGCCTCCTTGGCCACCTGGGCACGCTGCTGGCTCATGTTCAGCAGCACCCCCAGGCCCTTCTCCACCAGGCAGCTTTCCAGCCACTCTTCCCCAAGCCTGCGGCATTGCTTGGGGTTGTTGTGACTCAAGGGCAGGGCCCGGCACTTGGCCTTGTTAAACCTCACACAGCTGGCCTCAGCCTGTTGATCCAACCTGTCCAGATCCCTCTGCAGAGCCTTCCTGCCCTCGAGCAGATCAACACTCCCACCCAAACTGGTGCTGTCTGCAAACTTATGGAGGCTGCACTTGATCCCCTTGTCTAGATCATTGATAAAGACATTAAACAGAACTGGCCCCAACAATGAGCCCTGGGCAACACCACATGTGACCGGCCACCAACTGGATGAGTTCGTGAAGTCTGCTCCTATTGATCATAGTACACACTTACCACCGTCTTATTTTGTTCAGCTGATGTTGTAGATGCTGGTTCCAGCCTAGTTTCCTCCAAGCTTTTGGTGAGCTCAGTGAGCTGTTCCAGCTTCTGTTGCAGGGCTTGCAGTTCAAGGACAGCGGACTCTTTTTTCCTTATGGAATCTCTCTCTTCCTCTTCTTCGGATTAAACGAACATATTACATGAAACAGTTAATCAGTATCCAAATGAGTTTCTCAGTATAACAAGCTCCTTGAATTTAAAATTTATTTATATATGCATATATATATAGTATGTGCAACTGCAGGACCATAATCAGATCTAGAGGCATAAGTTTGGGAGAAGAAGGCATTTCTCACAGGACTCTGTCTAACCTCTCAGTTGTGATCCCTCACGGGAGGGCTACACAACACTGTCTCAGCACTGGCCTGGCAACCAGCGGCAGCCCTAAAGCTTTTTAGCAGAGTTCACAGGCTAGCCTGCCTCTCACCTGGTGTGTACTCGTGATGCCAGACTCAACCACTTGTTTTAAAAATGCATTAGCATCCCGTCTCCCACTGAATCTCTTCCTTTTCCACTGACTGCAATTGATCCACTTCTTCCTTTACCAAATGAGATAATTACTTCTTTGTCCAGCAACATTTTCCCCCTCCTATAAATGGTCACACATACACAACTAACTCACTTCTGAGCAGCTGCTCTTTATTTGCACTCAGTTTTTGTTTCACTTCTCCAAGACTTAATTTGTCTATTTGACAGCCCCCCCCCTTCTCCAACATGTCATCATTCAGCAGACAAAGGTATTGCCTCTAACTACAAACTTGGCCTGGAGACCATCCCAGCTACAAGCATGCCATCGCTGACTACACAAGGGGCGTCCCACAGCCACGTTTGCCAAGAAGGCCAAGTGAAGACGGTGTCACTCTTTGCTGCAGCATGCCTTTGATTGACTTGCAGCAAGGACAAAGCGCGGCATCGTATATATGACAGTTTAAAGCATGCTCCGAGTTCTCCCCGATTACAGCCTACTGACAGGAACCAAGATACTCTCAGCCTTGAATTACAGGCAGCAGAGAGCCACAGCTAGAGCTCACATCAGGGTGATTAGTACTGCGAAGAGCTGCTCACACTTTCCTCCCATTTCCTCAGAAGAAACGCTACTCTATATGAAAATCTAGGCTTGAAAAGGACAAACCCAAGGGATAAGCTTGAACAGTAAATATCAATGCCAGTCATTTGGCATGTTACCTGATGCTTCCAAGCTCACCCCACCCTGTTTCTGTAGGGGGATGCTAACTTGGGCTTTGAGAAAGTTTTCAGGCTTCAGTAGAGAGGTTGAAAAGAAATTAATGCAGCCAAGTACTAGTTTTCCAAGAATATGAGAATGTTTCTGAAATAGCTAGGTGGAAAGAGAAGAATACCCCATTCTTGCTGTCTTCTGAGGCGCTCGTATTTCTTGAAGTATCTCTTGGCTCTTAGCTCCTCAAATGAGAGTTCAGAGCCTTCACATACGAGCAGGTTTTTATCATACATTGCAACCTGCTCACATTCAACAACAGTGGACGACGACTTAGGAAGAACTTCAGATTTGGAGAGGTACGTAACGTACTTTCTGTAAGAAAAAATAAGAAAAAGCTCTATTCATGTTTATTGGATTTATTCTGGAAGCATGTTAATTTTCCCACAGTGTGACTTTAAAAAAAAACAAACCCAAACACTTACACTTCTTCTCTTCCACCAGAAGAACACGACTGAGTACCAGCAGGATCAGGACCCTAAAGCAGGGCAGGGAAAATAAAAAATAAAAAAAATCCAATATTATAGTTAACCATCCATTTTGACAAGACCAGCAACCACGAAGCCCCTAATACTTAGTTCTGACTGAATAGATGACAATTCAGGCCGTGAGCATGGCAAGAACAGATCAGAAAGAGCTCCACAAGTCAGAGCCTGAGGAAGTTCATCCTGAAGAATTAGCCATATAACAGTTTGCTGTAACCTCTGAGAATGTTTGGAGGATGAACAAGATCCCAGAGAACAAAGAGACAGATGTAGTTCTGGGAACTGCAGTCCAGAAGGATGCTGGAACTGGCTGAACAGGGTTTCTCTTCCAAAAAAATAGGAATGCAAGTTATAGATCACTTGGGTTTGTTAAGAACAGGCTGGGTAGCCTCATCCAATTTCTTTCTCTGACAAAAGTGTCCAGCCTCAGGGCGAAGGAACAGGCGGCCAGCAGAGTAAGGTTTAAGCTCTATTCCATCATCCAAGATACTTTTCAGTGTTTGCAGGGAATACCAAAATGAAAGAATCACAAGTGCTTTAGAAAACAGGACCAAGTTGAGAAAGGTTACATCGGTTTGCTACCCACACAGTCTTTCAGTCTTTAATTTCACTCCCCATTCACCTTTCTATCTGACTGCGCCAGAAAGGCTGTGAAGAATCATAACTAGCTTTGCCAAACCTCAGAAGAACGAGACTGCTGCATTCTGGTCCTTAAAAACCATACTTCTTGTAACTCAGCGTTTTTGTTGTTCTGTTGTGGGGGAGCGGGTGAAGGAAGGTGACTACAGGGTGGTGGGGTTTAGACTGTAAAGGTAACCCAAGATCTCCACAAAGTATGAGCAGAACCTCAGCTGGAACTTGTTAGAGACTGACCTGGCAAACTACAGAGGGGCTCATGAACTGTGATAAAGTCATCTATCTCCTAGTCATTTCCCAGCTCAACAGCCTGATTTCTGCAGGAAGCCACTATCCCGCTGAGGACAAGCCCAGAAACCTCTCTTCTTCCTCTAGCATTATCTTTTATTCATTCTTAAAGAGAGTATTTAAGTAGTAACTCAAATTTCACCAAAATTCAGTGTAGGCAATTTCCAAGAAGCATGACAGGCACAGAATCTGTATTGATAATATATATTATTCCACCAAAGGATGCTAAACGTGTCAAGTGACTAAGAAGCGTGTCCCGATGCTTCCCAACTGAGGTATTTCTATGAAGATGTGATGCTTACAGCATAAAAACATCAGTAACATTTTTGAGATAAACTCTAACTATATCTGGTGTATCTTTCTTATTCAGTCAAGCTCATCAATCTACACTTCATGTGAGGGCTCCACATTTTTCCCCACAATGTCTAAGTCACTTATTAATAGTCACGTACCTGATTTTTGCAAGCATACACTGGGTCATTAAGATTTGAAACACCTTTTTGAGGAGCCATTTGATTTGCAGCATGCGAAGTTTGAAGTGGTTTTATAACAGCAGCACCTGGGGCAGATAATATAGGTTTGTATTAATAAGTAGAAAGTGCATTCTCATTTATTAACTTCTATTAAATTTAAGCATTGTAAACTAATACATTGTTTTGAATACACTCCCCTTAAGAATTTTAAATATGGCCAGGAAAACAGGAAAAAAGTCAGTTTTTACAGGAAACTAGTTTTCTTTAGTGACAAAACTCACTGATTGAGGTAAAAGATGCATCTAATTGAGCTACAGCTCACAGGAAGATACCTTTGGCCTCACCTTGCAAAGGAGAATTCTGAGGATCATAACTCTGCAGCCAGCTAAATTGCAAGAAATATCAGTTATTATCATTAAGCCACCTGTCCCTCATCCCTCCCCACCCTCCATTTGATTTCCTTGCACGGTCATCACGCCATGAAATGCGACACTAAAAAATCCAGGTTAGTTACAAGACACTTATTACTGTATATGGACACATCCTGTTAGCTTCACCTTCACAAACGTAAAAAAGCCCGCGATAGGCAGCAGTACATAGAAATTGGGTTCTTGTTTTATTGTCACCAGAGGAAACATGTCCTCAAGAGAAGCACTGACTTTAGTGCTTCCAACAGCTAGGTGCTGAACTCTAACAGGCACCCACTCTCAGCTAAATACCACGTGATAAGCACAAGAAACCGGATATATGTATTATTGTCAACATATCCCTAAGGTGGACTAAAAAAGTCCCGCTTAGATCAGGAATTGATGTCCGATTCACTGTGGTTCCAGCTATGGCCACAAACCAAAATCAAAGAGGGTCCAAACCGAGCAGCAGCTGAAGTACGCATTCAACTGGCAGTGTCAGTAGAAGCATGGGCAGCTACAGGGTGAGCTACAGCCAATTAATACACTCTGGAAAGCATACAGATGTCCCTGACTTGAAGATCCAAGTGTCATTAGCATGGCCAGCTTGCTCAGGCTTCCAAGTAGTGAAGCTCACGTGTAGTATTTCCAAGGCAGGCTGCCTGAAGAAGGCCAGGCTATGCATCTTTACAGTTTCAATCTACTTAACAGAGACTAGACAGGAAACAAATCAATGAAGGGATTTTCTTTCTGGGCCCTGCTTCACTGAAGACACTCTGGCACAGTTTTTCTCAATAAACCCTCCAAAGCATCCAACAAATATTGAAGAGCAAAGAAGCATTGTTAAGCTTACATCTACCTTTCACAAAAATAATCGTTGGCCTACCTCTGCTAGAGCACAGGGCACGTCCACACAGGAAACAAAAAAAATTAACCGTATGCTATCTGAATAACAAATAAAAGACGCGTCAGAATTACCAGTACAGCTGTTGCAAGCTCTCTCGTGGCTGTGCCTGGTTGTGAAGTCCTTTCTGAAGGACAGCTCCTGCACACCGCACATTGCCTTCATGTACAAGCTGCTGAGCCCAAGCAACATAGAAGTTGGATGCCTTTGCACCAACTCCCTGTCCGTACAGGTAGTCGAAATACTGGCAAGGAGAAGTGATGAACTCCGCCTGCGTAAGATAAAGATGCATAAGCACTTTCAAAAGCATCCAAGGAAGTCGCAGGCAAAAAAAAACCCCAATAACAATTTCTTAATTACCATCATAGGAGAGCATTGTTTTCTAGAGATAAAACCAGCTGGTAAATAAGACACCTCTCACAAGCTAAGCAGCTTAATAACACAGCTTTAAAGAAAAAAAGCTATCCTTCAGCAAGACTGAACAGTTCTCAGAGAGCAATACATCTGAATTCCATGCCACATCCCTGAGGACTCCTTTTCCTCAGAATGATAGGATAGGATGGCTTTAGTTTTGTTCAGGATGGCTTAACTCCCCCAAAAGCATACACCTACCAGCTTAATGCAGCAGTTAACGAATCTTGGATCGCCGTGGTACCTCTTGTCGCTTAGGAACACCTTCACAAGCTGCTCCAGGAGAGCGGGCAGGCGGTTCTGTTTTTCTTGAAGGGGAAGGCATCCTTCCACCCACTGCACGTACCTGAAATACACCCAAGCACGTTAGAAGCCTGCCGCGCCTCAGCGGCGACGCCAACACCCGGGCCGCGGCCGCGCTGACCTGTCCCACGGGTCCAGCGGGTCAGCCCCGTGGTAATTCCGGATCTGGGCCTCGTAGCTCCTGCAAGGCAAAGGGGCGGGTTGGGCCAAGGCGGGAAGAAGGAACGAGCCCCTGGAGGGGGGTCCCAGGCCGGGGAAGGCTCAGCAGCCCCTCAGCCCCGGCGGGGGAGCCTCCCGCCCCCGCTCTCCCCTCAGAGCTCACCGCGCGGCCCCGTCCATCTCCCGCCCGCCCTCGCCAACGGCTACCGACGATTCAACCCCGCCGCGCAGGCCCGCCGCGCCCTCCCATTGGCCGGCCCGTTCCGCCAACGGCCAATCACCAGAAGAGGCCGCGCCCGCGNGGCGCGGTTCCCGCCGCCCCGCAGGGCGCGGCGCAGGGTGGCAGACTGGGGGCGTTGGGGTGCTCAAGGGCTGTTTAATTCACCGTACATCGGTCCATACACGCGTATAAAAAGCGCTGCAATACAAGATTCCAGTTACAAGTAGTAGGCGTTTCGTTACATGCCGCACACGGCGCCGTTGCTCGGCCGGGAGAGGCCAATACAACACCCTCCCGCCGCTCTCCCCTGGGGGTATGGTCCCCGTTTCAACATTAACACGAGATTTTACAAGCTCCTTTGCATGACGAAGCCGTTCCCGACATCAGCTGCCCCTTCCACTGCGTAACCCAGCTCCCGCAAAAAAAAAAAACCAAACAACGCGAGCGTGGTGGCTTAAGGCAGGCGGCCAGGGAACACGCCGGAGGCCCGGGCGGCCGAGGGTTCGCTCCTCCTCCTCGTCGACCCCCATGGATCGCCCCCGTTACGCGGTGCTCTCCGAAGTCAGATTACGGGGCGCAGGAGCGGTAGGGGGCAAGTTTAAGATCTCTTCAAATGAAGGGCCTTCGTCCTCAAGGGGTATCTCTGCCTCAAACATACGCTGGAGCAGAGCGTCGACCGTCCTGTACCCTGCAGGCGGCCAAAAAAGAGTCACCGTAAGCATCCATTCCCGGTCCTCGGCAGAGATCAGGGAGCCGCTACCGTAAGGCAGCTCCTACTCAAAGGCTGCTCCCCATGTTTTACACTCAACAGGCAAGAAAAACGCCCCAAATCACCTTCCTGGGTATTTTAGCCCTATATGGGCTCATTACAAGTGCTCGCGGTGCTTTAAAGTATATCTTTCAAGCACCGCGAGCACTTGTAAAAGGTAAGACCATTATTTTTTAAGATTTTAAGCACTTGTATTCCCATGTGTCCTTCAAAGGATTTACGACCCCAACCAGCTGCCAGGCCGAGAAGCACAAGATTGGGGAACTGCTAAGGTACGGCAAGAAAGCCAGAAGAAAAGTGGTAAGCATTAAGCTAGAGGAAAGGAGCGTATAGTCACCCCGTGATCCAAGCCAGGAAGAACACAGAGAAGGAGAAAAAGCAGAAGAAACAGGCTTCTTGGCAGCTGCAGGACCTCAGCCCCCAAGAGAGCGTCCTCATGGGCTGGCTACTGAAGACAAGGGCGCACAGGAGGGCCTAAGTCGGAAAGAGGGAAAGGATTGCTACAGAAATAGGAAAACGGCAAACATTTAGAGAACTGTGGATGCTCTGAAGTCTCCAGCTGGGTTTTAGCTGCTTTTATAGCCCAAAGTAGTGCGCAGGAGCTTCCCCAGAGACAGGGCTACGATCAGGGATCGTTCTGAGCCTTGGCCTCTTAAGCCAAAGACCGGGCACGCTGTTGGGCTGCACTTACGTTTGGAGGCAATTTTAAACACCAGCCCTTTAGACTGTGGCTTCGTTCCACCGTCGCCCTTGAGGTCATGCTCAGCACTCTCCATGTTATCAAGGAGCTGTTCATCCTGGAGCTCATCCCTACACAAGAAGGACCAGAAGTTACCCCGGGGCGGGGGGGGACAGGGGGTGGTGTCGCATCTTACCCCAGGGGCCCATGTGGATTCTCTTGGGCAGGACAAGCACCACAGTCATGCTGTTGGTCTCCGGCATCTCCCCTGTCCTCTGGGCAACAGCCCTGGGCTAGAATTGCTCAGCGAGGCAGCCCCAAGGCCAACGCAAGTAGCCTGCTGACATCTAGACCAAGCCTACATGGTCACGACAGATTAGCAAGAACTTTGGGACAAGGAAGAGGCGTCTCAGATGACACCCTGGGGCCGAGGCAGGCATTTTCCTGCAGTCCCACAGCCCTCATCGGATGTGCCAAGCCAGCCACATCCAGCACGACCTTTTTGGGGGGCTTACTCTTGAACTCCCATTCCCAGCTCCTGGATTTTCTGTTCAATGGCTGTTTCTACTTCACTCTTCTCTAGGGAGTACTCCACAAAGAAAGCTTCCAAAATGAACGACACAAAGATACTGAAAGAAACAATGAGAAGAATTATATCGCGGCATTTCCTTACTGGCATCCCCGCTGCTTTTGGGCACCAGCTACCGTCTCAGTATTCCCAGGCTCATTGCCCAGCGTGCCACCCCCTCCTCTGCTTGAGATGGGGAGCTCTAAATCAGTCAGAGTAGCGCTGGGTGGAGAAAACAAATGCAGCAGGTTCCTCTATGACCCATGTCCCGCCTGTCTAAGGGTCACACTGTGCGTGACCGCCAGTACCACCCTGGCAGGGGGCAGAGCCCCTCTTCCATCCGAAACGGAGGAGAGCAACCCAAAACTTACTTGACAATAATTATCACCATCACGATGTGGAAGGCAATGAAATACAGCTTGGCAGGCTGAACCGTCACGTTGGCAAATCCATTGGCAAAGAGTAGAATGGGAGTTAAGGGTGAGAGCGCCGGAGGAGGAGAACATCGTGCTGTAGGGTAGTGCTAAGGGAGGAGCCGGACAACGCGGCCCAGCAATGACCTTCTGAACAGCGGCCATGCCTCGGTTGGCTGGCTCTACGTGCACGGGTGCGCACAGTACAAGGGGAAGAGCACGGATCACCAAGCTCCAGTTTGGACCTTCCACCACAAAGGATATCGTGCCACTGATTGACTACAGTGAGCTCCATCAGGACGATGAAGGACGATGCAAAGTTGTTGAAGTTGTTCTTGCAGTATTTTGCACGGGCAAACAGAGAATCCTTGAGGGCCGGGTTTCCACATTCCAGAGCGTGAGGAGCATTCGAGTTTGCGGGGAAGAACTGGATCTTCCCATGGAATAACTCCATGCCAATGATAGCAAATACACAGTACACAACCTGGGAAGAGAAACCCCACCGCCTGCTTCTCCAGCGAGCAGCAAGCTCCACGGCAAGTTGAGAGTTCCAGCATGTTTTCCAGTTTTTACAGACACAGCAAGCTGCCAAGGAGCAGCAGAGAGTCTAAGAGACCCAACCCACTCAAGGGCAATCACCAGGCAGAAATAAAAAGCCAAGAACTACAGCTCAAATGCACAGAAATGAAATAGTCTCAAATCATAAGAGAACCTATTTTTAGGAAAATTATCTGAGAAACAGATTTCTCATTCAGCTCCTTGCCCAAATCACAGTTTGATTCCTTACTGTGTGAAGCTGACATTGCACAGAACATCCCGACAGCCCCGTGGAGCAAAGAACGTCCTGACCTGGCAACCAGCAGGAACCCAACCCCTTTGCACACATTTACATGCGCAATGACCAAGAATCAAACAGACAAGTACAGTTTCAGAGGCCATCCATCCAGGGATATGCATTTATTGTCTCGAAAACAGCATGAGCATGGGACTTAAGACACAATCCTGCCTGTAGAACTGGAGTGCTTTGAGCTAAGATACCAGGATTTCTTACCAGAGTCAGCCCACCAAACGTCAGCATTGTCGGTACGATGTTTATCAGCGTGTTCATGATGACCCGGAACCTACAGCAAACGATTTATGATGACACCTGCTGTGGGGAGGCTCTTTTAAAGCCCATGCTTGCTTATTGTCACATCCCATCCTGCACGTGCTCCCCATATGCCCTTATTTGTAAGGAAGTCTCCAGAGAGGCTGTAGCTACTGGCATCATCCCAGGCAAGCTGGGACAAGGCCTTGGGATGCTTTACGGAGTGGCCACAGTCAGTCCAAAGCAGCCATGCAGAGTAGCTCAAGGCACTGTCTCAGGCAGCCTCTGACACTGCTTACCCCAAAAAACCCATATCCCTATCCTACTCTTCATTACCTTTGAATGCTGTCAACAATCCTTATAAGCCTGAGGACCCTTAAGATGAAGACGATGTCCAGGATCTGTTGGCTGTTGTACTTGGTGGCTGAGAAAGAAAAAGAGATTGTTTTTCAGAAGAAAAACAAGCAGGGAAGTGTAGAGATAAAGCATGTTCTTATTTATATATATGTTACAATTATGTCCTTGTTAAACACTGTTTATAACGGGTAGTTATTAAAAAAAAAAGACAGAGTTAGTTCTTAGAAACCCTATAGGAAATTCATTGTCTTGGTGAAAAGCCTCTCAAGGCCAAGGTGATGGCAAAAGACGACTCAAGACCACCGAGTTTCCCAGATGCATGCAGACTGCTTAAGCTGCACTTACTCGATTTCAGGGTGGTATTGAATATCGTTGCAGTCAAGGCAGCAAAGATGATGAGGGTATCAAACCTAGCACGAGGGAAGGCAGTGCTGTTAGATTTGTGGCAACAGAGAACGGGCGCTTAAGCTGCCACAGGACACGTGGAAGTAGTAACCCCTCTTCCTCACATGTGTGCCAGGCAGCCCTGCATCATCCCAAACTATCTGCAGAGTGGGAAGAGGGGAAAGCTTTGTTTAGCAAAATGCTTTCCCCTGCCCAGCCACTACCTTCCCACACTGCAGAGTCACCTTTGAGTGAGCTAGCAGAGCAGGGCAGAGAACAGTAGTCTCTGTCAGAGCCAGGTTAGGCCAGGAAAGAGCACAATGTCCTCTGATGCACACAATCGTTTTAATTACACCCTGGCACATGAGTCAGGCAGCCCATCTCTCCAGGAGACTTTCAGTTCTTGAGGGGCTGAACACAAAGACCTCATCACACTTCACACCACCTTTAGCACCAACATTCATCCCACTCACCAGTTCCAGAACTGATTTTTGCCGAAGAACGCCCTCGGTTCGTAAGTGTACACTTTCAGGAGTATCTCAATTATATACAAAGCAAGGAAGACCCACTCTGCATAAGAAATATAGGGGGATTCCTCATCCAGAGCAATGAAGACAGCATTTATTAGAATGATCACATCGTAAGTCCAAACAAATCCCCTGCAAGAAGAAAAGAGAGAAATCAGTTTGCTGCTCCCAAGAAGGTAAAAGTTACACAGTTATTTCAGGATTCTTTGCCTCCTCTCTCAAACATTGCCATTTAGGTAAGCCACCTTTACCCATCACTTCTCCCCAAACCTGAGAGTTTAGGGAAGTCACTACAGAGTTTGGCTTTGCCCTTGAAGTCCAACAAAAAGCAGAGCACAACCCTTCAAGGCGCACCACTGCCAATGCTTGCTCTGTGTGTGTGTGTGTTGAACATGAGCCAGCAATGCACCCTGGTGGCAACGGCAGCCAACAGCATCCTGGGCTACATGAGGAAGAGCGTTGTGAATGAGTCCAGGGAAGCGATTTCCACACCTGCCCCCACCTACTCAGTACTGCTGAGGCCACGTTTGGAGAGCTGCATCCACAACTAGGCTCCCCGGTACAAAAGAGATATGAATATAATAAGGCGAGTGCAGCAAAAGGTCACAGAAACGATTAAAGGGTCAGATAGTCTGACACGTTACTTGTTGAGAGACCTGGGATTGTCCAGCCTGAAGGGGAGAAGCGTGAGGGGGATCTCAATATGTACATATAAATACCTGATGGGAAGGTGTAGAGACGATGGAGCCAGACTCTTCTCAGTGGTATCCAGTGAAAGCACAAGAGGCAAGGGGCACAAGTTGAAACCACAGATTTTCCATTTAAACAAAAATAGCTTTTTTTTTTTAAACCGAGGGTGGTCAAACACTAGAACAGGTTACAGAGAAGTTAGAGTCTCCATCCTTGGAGATACTCAAGGCCCAACTAGACATAGCCCTGAGGGCCCTACTCTAGCTGACCTTGCTTTGAGCAGCGGGGTTACGCTAGATCATCTCTAGATGTTCCTTCCAACCTCAGTGATTTTGCAATTCTGGGAAGGCTCAGATGCGAAACAGCACTAGCAGCTCATAGTACCAACACGGTAATTGCTGATGAAGCAGCACAATGTAGCTTTGCAGCAGAACCTGCTGCTGTAAGATCACCTTTAAGTGAAGCATTTAGTCTGGCCCTTCAAAGGCAGGCCATAAAGCACTTCTTGCTTTCAGTAAAAACTATTTACACTCAGCACCTACAGAAGATCTAGAACTAGAAGCTAAGAAGATATAGGGCAAGCGGGACTGGAAGAGGTATGGGCTTGCCAATAGCCAAGTCTGGTTTCTGCACATCACTGAAGGCAGGCTAAGAGCAGAGCTGGTCCACAGAACACTTAAAAACATCCAAAGTTTGCCTAAATGTAGTTTGCACTTTCCAGCATGGCATCCAGATGAGCATTTGCTTGCAACACCACTGCTCTGCAGCCCTCTGAATATTAAGGACTGCTTGCTCCACCAGTAGAGGCTTACCTGTGCCTAACCATGCTGCGCAGGAACTGACTCACTGCTGACTTGTATACACGAGGCATCCATTGCCCCAGCGGATGGCTGCGTATTTTCAGGGTAATCACCTGGATGTTGAGCAGATCTGCCAGTTGTACAAAGGACTTCTTGTCTGCAGTAGGGGAAAACACTACACATCAGTCTGCTGCCATTAAAAAAAAAAAAGACAGTGTCTGGCAAATGCAAACATATATGCACATGAGTTGTAGCAATCTGGACTCAATATCTGTTCATGGCAGCAGGCAACACACATGTCCAAAGCGGTATCCACCACAGAACAGGCTGAACTCCACACTCAAGCAGCACCTCTGCCCCATTCCTGCGGGGCTGGCTCAAGCCACAGGCCAACAACCACCACAAAACTAACGATCAGGATGGGCACAACCCAGCATGAGGAGACTGACCATCTCTCCTGATATTCTGTCTCCAGCAGGAGTAGAGGGAGAGGCTCCAGAGGACTGCGTGGGAAGCCACATTGCTTGGAGGAAATCTGATAACAAGGGAGGCTTTCCTTGTCCTGTGCTGAGGACAGGAGGTGTCATTCTCCATGGCGAGCTCAACCTGATGTCAAACGGCCAGGAAGAGCTGCCCACAGCATACATGACATGGGCTACAGCGCAGGCAGAAAGAACAGCCTTTCAGGACTTAAGCCATCTGGAGGGAAGCAGGAAGAGGGACCTAGAGTCCCTCTGGGTCCGTTACAGACCACAAGTCCCAATACTAAAAACCTTTGAAGCATCAGGCTCCCCCCCAGTCCCTTGAGCATAGCAGTGCCCCGCTCCTCACCTACGAAACCCTTCTGCTCATCATCTGATATGTGTAGCAGCAGCTCTCGGTGGGAGTTGCTGATATCAGGAGCCACCAGCTTGACAAGCTGCTTCCACCGGGCTTCTCTAACCACAAACTGTGCTCCTTCCTCTTCCTTCAGGAGGTTGAAGGCCTCTATCATCTTGCGGTGCTTCATGTAAGCAAGCTGACGGATCTCATTCTAGAGAGAGTATCGTGATTCAGGCAGTTTCAGTCACCCTTCCCCTCTTTTTTTTATTAAAAAAAGGAAAAATATCTTATTTTCATGGCACAGAGATGCCAGAAGAGACTCAGGGCAACACACCTGAAGTGATATTATACATGAAGTCCAGCACAGTCAGTGGGGGTGATGAGAAATACTACTTAACAGGCAACAATGGGCTCTCTGCACAGCACTCTAGAAGGATCAGTAGATCGCTTGCTGCTGGGAGATGCATTGAAAAACCGGAAGAAAAGACAAAGGATAGTGTCTAACAGGAAGGAGATGACAAAGATCACAGGATCTGCATGTCCACAGGTCACAGAAGCAAAGAGGATGTGTCCACACATGCTTCCCATCCACAAGTGAATACTGCTGAGATCAGCGGTGGAGATCCTCTTCTGCACACGATTACAAGCAGGCTAAAGAACCTTACCCCTTGGGAGACCAGCCTCTGGGAAGTCCTAGCAGACTGCTTATCGAGAAGGAGCCAATCCCTTCGTGGGAGCACCCAGGAATTCCCAGCTCTCACTCTATGACAAGTACTAAACTGCACCTACTCAGTTTGGGTAGAAGCAGCAAGAGTTCCAATTCACTTAAGACTTACATTTCCTTTGCTTTAAGAGCACATGCAATGGTAGAAAAAGTGTGCTGTGCACTTATAGCCAACTGAAAACAGTCTCCTGCATAGAGACAGCATTTTTGAGCTAGGATTAAGCCTCTAGCAGCAGTGATGCAGAGACATGTGCCTCCTATCTGTTGCTACTCTTGGGTCCACAGCACCATAGAATATTTCATTGTTAAACGCTAGAAGCGGAACTCACAACAATCCTCATGATATGAAAGGTGGACCTGTGCTTGTTATTTGCAGAGCAAAGGCAAGAAGCTGTACCCTGTCCTCCACACTTTCTAGAAGCAGAAGCTTTCCAAGGGAAAGCCAGGTATTTCCTTACAAGGTTAGACAGAACAGCAGGCAGTCAGGGATCACAATTCACCCCTCCAAACATTACCTTCAGGTGTTTTTTGTAGTTGTTGTACACAACAGCCAGGAAGAGAGACATGAAGATGTAAGTGTTGACGATGACAAAGGCAATGAAGAATAGGGCATACCATGAGCTGAAGTCAAATGCTGGCATCCTAGAGAAGATGAGAGATTGCTACTTGCTAGGCAGACAAACAGGGAAATAAAAGAAACCACAAGAAAACAGTCTTCCCAATGGATTTCTAAAGTAATCAAACTTGCCAGATAATACCCAAGCTAAAAACCGTTCATTAGTTCAGTTAGAGAACAGCCTTCTTCAACTAGGTTTTCATCCCAGTTTATCAGGCCCCAATTGAAGGGATGCAGAAGAGAAAGCACAGAGATTAAGTTTAAGTGCCGAGTCTTGAGGCAACGTCTCAGTCATAAGCTAGTTACTGGCTTCACAGACCCTCGCTGCACTCAGACCGCCTCCTTCCACTTACTCTGGGAGGACTAGAAGCATTTCTCAGTCTAAATGCCCAGGCTCCCTGTAACATCCCAGTTCTGTTCAGTACATCTCCAGCACACAAATGAGTGCGCCATCCCTCCCTGCCCTGCTCTTTGATGGCACCTTCACAGTACAAACCGAAACGGGAACCCAGTTAAAACAAGTGAGGATGGAAAGCCCAACCCTCACATACGTTTAACACAGCTGTGCTAATTAATAAGAGTCTGCATAGAAAGCCCTGCAAATATTACAAGAGAAAGATGCCTGCTCACTAGAGCACACCCTTCCTTTTCAGGAATGGGTTTTAATCAAGAGAGTGTGTTTGTCCCTCTGGTTTAGGCCTTCATCAGCTGCTGGGTCAGTTGGAAAGCAGTATTTTTCAACGCATCTTTTAGAAAAGTCTTCCTAACCTCATATGCAGAGCTATTTATGAAGTGGATGGCTGAGAATTCATGAAACCCCCTGCAGGCTGGAAAAGCAAAGCCCTGTTGCTGCTCTGAAATACCTTGTTGTGCAAAACACAGTATTGTTCTAACCAGAGATCCTGCCGCTAGGAGCAGGACACCAGCATTCACAACAGAAAGACTGCAAGCTCAGCACACATACATGACATCCGGGCTGTTTGCTGTTGTCACCAACACATACAGGTCAAACACAATTTCGAGGTAGTTTTTGAAATACGGCAAGCCTTCTGCTGTCTGGAGATTCCTAGGAGGAAAAAGGACAATCTGAAGTCAAGCACAAAGATCACATGTCCCACCACAGGAACTGCACGTATCAGCAGTGTTTGTATTCACTAGTAATCATTCGGAGTTGCCAGAGTCCCTCCTGCCCGAAAGCATCACACACGATCTTCCCACACAGCTGCGAGCAAAAGAAGTATTCACACCTCTCACCAAACAGCTTCAAGGCCATGAGGGAGAACATGAGAAGGCTGAACATGAAGAGCAAGAAGACGTAGGTGATCTCCGGCAGCGTGTTGCGGATGCTGCGGAAGGCTCTGCGAATCTGCCAGGGAGAAGGGAAGCATTTAGAGGCAAGGCGGTACCCATTTTTCCCCCTCACCATCCCATCTGGATTAAACACCTGCACAGGGACAGGCGAGCCAAGTGGGACACAGGCACTCTTCTGTCACCCGGCCAGAGAGGTTCTGACCCAGATGTGCCAGCTGTTTTGCTAAAACCTGTGCAAGGGTACCAGGCCTTTTCTTCTCATTCTCCAGAGGGGACACTAGGAGGAAAGACCCTATCTACATACCGTCACGAACTCCGCTAGCCAAGGGACAGAGGGCCCTGTGGTACTGCCGAGATGCTCTTGCTGTAGGGGACTGGTCAGGGACAGAAGCACATCGCTCCAGGCCACAAAACACATGCCCTGAGCCTGAGAATTCAACTGCTCCCTCCCCCAGGCCTCCACACCACAGCAGTTTATTAATTTGTAAGTCAGGACCAGAAGGTCTTGCGCAGCAGGGCAAAGATCTCCCTGTGACAAGAGGAATCAGAGTCCAAATCAAGTTCAGTTTCTAAGAACAGTGTGACACTTGTGCTTGTTTGCCTAGGAGACTTCCAGAAATAAGTAACCTGGCCCCCGACCCAGGCAGAAACAGTTCTCATCTGCGCTGCGCTGCTGCTCACATTCACCCCTCCTGAGGACAGCATCTAACTCCGCTTGCAAACAGAGACTGCTCCTCCACGCAGGCTGGACTAAGCACAGCCCATGGGCTGACCTTACACGAAACACTCTTCCTTCTCCATGCAGTCATACCCTTTAAGCGCGATCTGCCCTAAATCATCACAGCACCGTGTTTGGTGAGGAGCTCTAGTTCCAGCCCCGAGCACGCTCAGGGCTCCAGACAGCAATAACCCAGCCCACAGGTATAGGGAGAAGCCTTTTGGTACTTTGCACAGAGCCCAAGCAGCACCAGTGCTAATGCACCCTTTTCTCCATCTCAAAATCTTGCTTCCGGCCACCTCGGAGAGAAACCTTCACTCACAGGAACCTAAGTTCTGCCACTTCTGCAGAAAAAGCCTTTCCACTAAATCCCCTGGATCTCAGAAAGCAGCAGGCTGTCCAAAAATAGGACCCTGCACCAGGGGTAGATCCCACCAGACCTCTTCCTTACCTGGCGACTCTCTGCAAAGTTGATCAGGAAGATGGGCCTCACAATTCTTGACCATCGAATGCTCCTCACGTTGTATATCCTGAGGGCCCCGTAAATGACCAAGTCTGTTAGCGATAACTGTAGAAGAAAGAAGGAACATTCCCAGAAGCAAGGTTGAAATGCATCTAGATGGTGACGACAACAGGGTTAGCTGATACAGACAGGTGCGCACACAACAGGTTTGTGAGAACAGGCTGAGCCGTGGGTCGATTTGGCCACGGCTCTCGTAGAGCCCTTGTGCATCAGGCCTACGTTACCAGGGAAGCAACAGGAGGAAAAAGCCGCCTCCGCGTTGGCCACTTCAGCCTCCCCTAGGCCTAACTCACCAGGATTGCAACCATGATGCAGATGTTCTTGGTATCCTTCCAAAACACGTTGCGAAGGGTGACTTTTGCAAAATGCGTCAGTCGGCCAAAGAACACCAGGAGGCACAACACCTCGATCAGAGAAGTGACCTGCAGAAGGAAAAGGGGCCCAAGTCAGGACAACCAAGGGCGGCGCCAACCCTCTTCACACAGCCCTGAGGATGTTCAGGCAAAGAAAAAAAAAAAAACAGAGTCAGTATAAAAGTTCTTCCAGTGCGTTTTGCTGTTGGCTGTTTTACAGGCTCACACATCTGGCGCTGAGCAATAGTTTCAGGCTTCCTTTTGTGAAATTCCCTGCAACAGCCAGGCTAAGGCCAGTAAATTTGGATTTGCTTAGGATTCCAGGAGCACATCTCTCAAACGCACTAGTGCAGAACAAATAAAGGACTGGCTTTTCTGTAGCCTAAGGGCAACACTCCACTTCTGCTTTCAGATATGAAGACTGGACTCGGGTCACAGAGAAGGCTGGAATTGTTCTCCGAGAGGCAGAAAAGCAACATGACTCTGTCCACGGTCACATCAGCCATTGCCGACGGCCACGATGACTCCCATAGTCCCTAACTCCTATGCCCTTTTTTGCCCCCATTTCAGTAGATCAAAGGTATCAACAGAAACATCAGCATCAATTATCTCCCGACACCTTTGACAACTAGTTTCAAGCAAGAAACCCTTGCTTGCTCTACCAAGCAAGGCAATACTAGTCGCATTGCTGCTTCTACACTGAAAACTTACCAGGAAGGGGAGCGGATACACAGCAGGTTCTTCAAACACTGCAAGGGACAGGTTGAGAAAGATGAAGAAGTAGGTGGCTGTTTGCATAATCCAATGGTTATAGAGGTAATAAAGCCTGTAGAAAGAAGGCAGCGGCACCATAAACGCTTCAGTGCACATACCCACGGGCTCACCAAGTACGTCTTGGAAGGACAGCACACGCCATCCCGATCAGTCATGGGGGAAGAAGGGTAACAGTAGCACAGATTTTGCCAGGCAGGGATTTGGCCATTTGTTTCCTGGCCCTTCCTTATAGTCTGATAGCTGATGGATGCTATACTCCCTTTCAGGAAGCAAAAAACCTGGGAAGGTAGAACACAGGCATTCTTCAGTTCAGTTTAAGACTGCCACATACAGATTTGGTAAAGCTGCTTCCTTTTTGATATTACCTTGTTCCTTGATTTGAGTGCAAACTCCTGCTAAGCTCAGGTATCCACATAAGAGACAAACTAAGTCTGATTAGTTATCCAACACCCTTTCTTTGCAGGTTAAATAGCAAAGGGATAAGAAAAGCCACCAGAGAGGAGTATGGAGTTACACAGTAAAATGGCTTTTATACAGAGCTTAAGCAGCATTCTATCCCCTACGGCAGGAAAGCCTCTGGTGAACGCTAGCAATAACCGCGAACACATCCAGCTCTGAGCCTCCCACAGGAGGTTTCGCACAACGGCACGCAACAGCGGCTCCTTTGGGAAGGCGCAGAGTGGATCTGTGGGGCATATAGTTTCCAGCACTGCCAAACAGTCACCTCATCTGCCCAATAACCACCTGCAAGAAGGCTACGGGGCAGGTGATTATACAGATGACATGATATTATACCCTTAATAACAGCATCAAGACACAGCCACGTAAAAACCTGCTCATTTTTACTATTTATACTAAGCATACTTGGGCAGGACAAAACTATACGCACACACTCTGTTTTTCCAAAGCAGGCAGGCATTACAGCTACACAACAGCGTTCACCTGCTCAAAGCCTTTGTAACAAACATACTTTACCATACTTGTGTCTCTAAGATGCCCAAGAAACCTCCTTGGCTAAGACATGAGAACTAAGGAAGAGGGAAGGGTTTTGCAGGAGTCACTAATGCTTGCACACCGCTTTGCTGGCAGTCCGTGGTATCGCATTTCCCTTCCACACTAGCCACCTCTTCTTAAGATTTACACAGGGAAAGAGCTTGCCTACAGCAGCCCAAGCCTGAGGGAAAGTCCCCTCTCTCTGAAGCTGCTCAGTCTCTTCTCAGCAGCAACTACAACGTTGCAGACAAAACATTCTCGACTTGGGGAATTTCACTTATTGCCAATTAACCTAAGCTTTTAATTACTCCTGCCCCTAGCAGCTTTCTGAAGTTCATCTGAGCAGAGGTGCCACACGCTCCCTTGATTAGTTGAAGCTTTGGCGTGCAGCATGTCGGCGTCACCCACCTCCGCGCCAGCCAGCGATGGCTGTGACCCCCTGGCACGGGGCTGATCTCCCTCCTATGCAGGGCAGCGGTGCAGCCCCCACTACCAAACCCCTGCCGCTTACACCCAGCACGGCAGCACTCCAACACCCCCTTCTATGCAGGCAAGGGCTAACCAAGCTTCCCGTACTCCTCATCCCCACGGTATGCTACAGCTTCCATCTTGGGAGGTTTTCATTTTATTTTGCTCCAGCAAAACCCAAGTTTGTATTTCCTTTCCCATCCTCAACACACAGGTGCACTAAGCCCCATTCAGCAGAGGCATTTCGGCTTAAATCCAGTTCTTTGCATCCCACCCAACCAATCTCAGCGCCCAGCGAGTGAAGCTGAAGCCCCCAGCCTTTGCTGGCTGCTGTTCTTTGGACACAGTTGCGGTTGGTTGTCCCCATCCCAGCTCGAGCGCCCCAGAGCTGCCTGCGAGACGGGCGCAGAGCCCTGCTCCAGCGGGACGGCTTGGGGACACGGACCTCCTTACCTGACAGCCTCCGGGGAGGTCTTAAAAGGAGTATTTCTGTTGTACTGTGCATCAGAGACAAACGCAGCCGCCAGCAGGAGATCCTGTGGGAAAGGGGAAAAACACAGCTGGTCAGTAGGTGTTGGAGCCTTACACCACGGCAAACGGCCAAAGGAGGCCCCCCTCGCCACGGGGCGAGAGGTGGAGGCGAGAAGCCGCAGCTTCGCGCGCCCCCGTGCCCCTTTCTGCCAGCGAGCACCCTGCCCGAGGGGAGCGGAGCGGAGCGGAGCGCCCTGCTCGCTACCTGCGAGGCCGCCTCCGCCATGGCTGGGGCGGACGCCGCCCCTCCCCGGCCCCGCNGCCCGCCGCCGCTACCTGCGCTGGCGCCAGCGGCGCCTCCAGAGCCGCCTCGCCGCCGCCCGGGAGCAGCTGGAGGCGGCCTGAGCCCGAGGGGACCCGAGCCCTCGGTGCGTCCCCGCTGCCGGCCTCCCCGCGCTCCCTGCCCGCGCAGGGCGAGCGGGAGGCCCGTGCGACCCTCCGGTTGTCTCCCCCAGCAGCCTCGCCTCGGTGGATGGCTGCCCGAGCGGAACCGGAGTCGCCTCGCCGCCGGTTTGGGAAGGGACGGTGAAAACCACATCGAAACGCTGCTGGGAAAGGATGGCATCTGCGGGACGCCAGGGCCTCTCATCCGTCCTCCGGGAGGCGAGACCTCAAACTGCCTCAAACCTGGCTAACACCGAGGACAGAGGAGCACCACCACCAGATGCGTTTCCGTGTTTCACAGGGCTGTCTGTACCTGTCTTGCTTTAAGCCTGCTACCGAGGTACGCTGCTCTGCCCTCGCCGAGAAGCGCCGCTGACACATTAAAGTAGCAAAAATCACCGTCCTAGGCGTGCTTATTTCTCTGACGCGTGAAAACGGGCGCGGGTAGCAAGCGGCGGCTCTCATCATGAAAGCACACACGTGGAAAAAAAATCCCCGGGGGGAAACGAAGCGGTGAAATAGCTGCGTGCACCGGTAGGGCAAGCGGGGAGATGGACGGAAGGATGTTCGTGCTTTGGGCTCTGGGTTTCTTCTTGCGCTTTGGGCGAGGAGTTGCGGTGGCAGCCGTAGCGCGTTCCTTCTTCCCCCGCGTCGCTGCCGCGGGGGAGAGTGCTTCCTTGGGGCTGAGGGAAGGGGGTGCTCCCGCTCGGTTTGCCGCACACTACGCGGGCGGCTGGTTTTCAGCCGTGCTATTGAGCTGTGAAGCTTTTTTGGGAAAAAAGAAGGATCCTGCCCAGCGCCGCTTAAGCTGACGGCGCGCTGATTTGTGG
Organism: Anhinga rufa; assembly: GCA_013400875.1. Taxonomy (NCBI): domain Eukaryota; kingdom Metazoa; phylum Chordata; class Aves; order Suliformes; family Anhingidae; genus Anhinga; species Anhinga rufa. The sequence goes on from VZTV01027500.1 coordinate 26,077, forward strand.
CCAGATGGGTAGTCCCGTGGCTTTTTGGTGGAAGCAAGGCGTCGGACCTCTGGAAGCGCCCTCGGCGCCAAGGCCGGCGCGCGGTGCGGAGCGCCCGCGGCCCAGCGGAGCTGCCGGGGGCTGCGGCGCGTGGTTCGGGCCGCAGCGGCTCGCTCCAGGCTGCGCCCGCGGCCCCGTGCCTCCGCCCGGCGCGCCTTTTGGTGCTCGTTAGCCTC
>VZTV01027500.1:26653-52636 GCA_013400875.1 Anhinga rufa
CCGTTCTGTGTTGCAGGTGGAGGCGGTGCGGGCGGAGAGCGCGGCGCCGGCCCCCGGGCGGCGGAAGGCGCTTCGGCTGAGGTGAGGCGCTGCCCGCCCCCGGGGGCTGAGGTAGTTTTAAGCGGGAATTTGCACGTCACGGGTAACGACCGGCTAAGCTGCGCTGGTTCTGCGCTGTTTCGCGGTCCCAGTGTCCAAACCTACGCGTTTCGGTAAGTCCGTGTGATTTGCGTCGCCCACCTGTCAGAATTTTAAGAAAATGCTGTCTGTCCGTCTTGTTCCCGACGCAGATGTGCGCAGCTGCAGAAACTGGTGGATGAGAATACAAACGCTCTTCGTGATTTGAAAAAAGTAAGTGCGGGGAGAAGTTTGTTCGTGGTTTTCTCCAAAAGGCGTCACGAGAACGCCAGCCTCCTTTGGTTTTGTCCAGCGCAGAGCCACAAGGATGCTCAGGAGCCTGGAGCATCTCCCTGGGGAGGAAAGGCTGAGAGACCTGGGCTTGTTCAGCCTGGAGAAGAGAAGGCTGAGGGGGATCTCCTCAGTGCTTATCAGTGTCTGAAGGGCGGGTGTCAGGAGGGTGGGACTGGGCTCTTCTCAGCGGTGCCCGACGACAGGACAAGGGGCAACGGGCACAAGCTGGAACATGGGAAGTTCCACTGAAACCTGAGGCAAAACCCCTTTGCTGTGCGGGTGCCAGAGCAGCGGCCCAGGCTGCCCAGAGAGGCTGTGGAGTCTCCTTCCCTGGAGCCATTCCCACCCCGCCTGGACGCGGTCCTGTGCCCCTGCTCTGGGGGTGCTGCTCACGCAGGGGGATGGACGGGGGCAGCTCCGGAGGGCCCTTCCAGCCCCCGACGCGCTGGGGTTCTGTGATTTTAGCTGCCTCAAGAGCAACACCTAGCACTGCACAGCCCCCGCCTAGGATCTCCGAGATCCATTTACATTCTTTAAAAGCACGTTTTTAACTCTCTATTGTGTACAAGTTCCGCACTTTAAATCTTAAATCTTAAAACCCAGTACATTATAAAACGTTTATTGACCCAATGCATTGTATCAGAAGCAGGGAATGCAGATTTGAAATTTAACGGGAAATTTCCTCTCGGCAGAGGAAAAGGGCAAGAAAGACGTCACTACTCAGGGAGTGACGGCAGCCCGGCAAGGTGAAAGCTCGTGAGACGCGTCTGGAAAACTAACTTTGTAGGGGAACGTTGATTCTTTGAGCAATTTGTTGCGTTCTTCTTTCTCAGGCTGATGAGCCCGCGCCTGTGGGGAATTATAATCAAAGGAAAGAAGAAGAAGAAAAGCTATTGCTAAAACTCTTTCAGGAGCTGCAGAGCCTTGTTCTTGTCTTGGATCAGGAGAACGTGACTATGAATTACGCAGCGTAAGTAGCCTAAAGAAATGAATACAAGCTGCGCTTGAATAGAATTGTACGTGTGAGGTTGGAAAGGACCCTGAAAAATCATTAGCTCATCCCCTTTATTATCTTCACACACAGTTAAAAAAGCAGTACTGAAGAGCCAGCTCTTACAGGGCTTGTTTTCTTGATGTGGTCAAGAATGACTCGCTGGAATTTCCTGAGGGTGTTGGTTAATGGCTCAAATATAACGTGGCTGTTGCGAGGAGAGGACGCAATGTGGCCTGTACGCTTAGGGAGGAAACACGATTGGGATGTTGGAGTTTTTTCAGATCAGGACGGAGAGTGAAACGCAGGAATGAAAATTCTGTATCTGGATAATGTGTTTGCAGAGAAGCCCACACTGCAAGGCTTGACAGCAATTTCAAGAAGCTTTCTTAAAATAATAATAATTTAAAAAATTTGATCTATTTTGGGTAGGGATGAGGAACGTCAGAAAGGTCCTCAAACAGAAGATGAAAATAGAGAAGAGGATGAGAGTGAAGATGAAGAAAGTAGCGAGGAGGAAGACAGTGAAGAAACAGATGATGAAGACGAGGATAAATTGTTGGATGATCCAAATGTTAAAGAATGTATTGCAGTTGGAAACTTCGATGCACAGCAGGAAGGGGACCTCACATTTGCGGTAAATATGCCTCTGTGAAAGTTTTTTGACGTGTCGGTACTGCGGACCGTTCTCTATTAAGCAACAACTGTAATTAAATCCTACACTTCTGGGATTCAGCCAGCTCCTTGCAGGATTCAGGGAGGAATGGCTTTTCCCGGTGTACATTTGGCTTGGGGGAGTCCAGCCTCCTTTTGCCACCTTCTGTAGTGGCGGAGTCTGTCGCGGTAGCCTGTGAACTTTGTTGTGGGAAAAGTTAAGGTTTTGTGTGTGTTGTTTTTGGTTTGTTTTCTTTTTTTTTTAATTGTGCCTGGAGCCCTTTTGAAATATTTGGTTGTCTTTTGTCCCCGTCTCTCCTTCTAATGGCAAAGAAAGGTGAAATCCTACTTATACATGACAAGAAGGCGGATGGCTGGTGGGTAGCCGAAAACTCGAAAGGGGAGAGAGGCCTCGTTCCTAGAACCTATCTTGCGGTTAGTGCGCTGCAACCTTCTGCTGTTCTGGTCTCACCTCTGCTGTTTTATATATATTAACGATGATAGAGCTGCATAAAATTGATCGCCATGCTTATGCGGGGGGACACAGCAGTGTTTCGCCAGTTACTTGGAAATAACACCATGTTTGTATATGTGCGTACGGAGGTAGCTAGCAAAAGCCGCCTTGTTGTGCCTTGTGAGGATGTGGCGTGGAAGTGCAGAGAAGTTTCTTGAATATGAGAGTCATAATCTCTGTCACTAAAGGTCAACTCTGAAAACTCCCAAGCTGCTATGGACTGATTTGGGCTTTTCATAATTCATATGAAATGTGAGTCCGTGTAAATGTTGGGGTATTTTGTAATTTGACACAGAAGAACCTTTTCAAAAATAGATTTTGAAGTTTTGTAACTTTTGAATTTTCATTTTTAGAGCGGCTCACACGTTACTTTCTGTACTTACACACATATATCCAGCGTTCAATTGGGGTGAACGTCTAAATGTGGGGACGGTTCGGATGGAGCGAGCCCCGTTAGTCCAGCCTTTACCCAGTAGAACAGAGCTTTTCGCAGTGTAACTGAAGAGCATGTTGAGTAGCTAACATTTTAATTAGTGACGCTGATGTATTTCTCTTTTGAAAGAACCTGCTTTGCAAATGCATTCTCTTGCTTACTTGTAGGAATACTCCAAGCCCTTGCCGTAACCGCAGAACTAAGGGCAGTGTTCTGCAGTTACAGCGCTATGGAGTGATAGGTCATTACAGACAGAAAACCTCCTCTTCTAAACTATTAACACATGCTATGGTTGGAGAAAGCATTTTAAGAACAGAACTGTGAAGAAATCATGCGCTTTCCCTTTCTGAATCTGAATTACAGGTCCATAATGAAGATGTCGACAGCCAAGAGCAAAGTGAAGAACACATAGAAGTGGTGGATGAAACAGCGGATGGAACTGAAATTAAAAAAAGGTAAGTGGATGATGCAAAAGCAAATAAGTATAAAATTACTCTTCCTCCTCCTTAAATCTGGCGGTACGTTTCTTACAGTGAGAATACCTCACAAGGGTATTTGGTGCTTTGTGACTGCATTGTTCTTTTCGGTACAGCAGACACTTGCTTTTTTTTCTGAGCTTGCAGACACGCTTTTACCTGAATGGGTTTGTTTGGGAGTTTTGCTTTGGTTCACTCCATAAAATCAAAGAACGACTGGGTCATGTATCAAATTATGTTCCAGCTCAGGAGATAGTCTAGCAATTAGTTTTAGCAGCTGGAAATAGGTAATGATTAGTATCTCAGAAAAATGCGGTTATTAAACTGCTGGTATTTGAAGGCAACCCTGTATTAGTGTTTAAATTTTTGTCCATGCGAGGACAATAAAAATGATTATAAAAAAATGCATTATATTTCTTCCAGAACAGATTCTCACTGGAGCGCTGTAAGAAGAGCTATCACAGAGGTAGGTGTACCTCTTACATAGCAACCCCATCTACCCTTATGTTAATTATTTTGTAGATGAGGTTTGCCTTTTCCAAACGCTGTTTCTCGTAGTACAGGCCAATGTTTTTAACTAACATCTCTATCTTGGTTTTTGTAGCCAGAAATTCTAAGGTTCACTAATGCTTTAGAAATAGGCTGCAGTTATAGCCCAGTCCACGCGTCGTCTGAACGAAGATGCAAATGAGATGTCTCGCGTTGTTTTGCCACAGTAGTACCACACCGTTTCTCTCAAGGGTGTGATTTTGTTCTGTAACTGGCTGCTCTGCTGCTGCTTTGAAATGGAAGGGGGGATTTAACAAAATGGGAGCCTGGCTGCGTCGATACGTGAAACAGAGTAAAAGTAGTTCCTGGAGATGGGCCAAACTAGCTTCAGATGAGAAGAGGTGACTGATGTCCCAGGTCTCTGATATTGGTTGTGTGAGGGTTCTCAATGAGGATAGAATGGGATGTTAAATAGCAGGGACACTAACAGCTGTTTGTTCGTTTGTTAATAGAATGACACAGTAGAGGTACTGGCAACCATAGGAGCAGTTCCCGCAGGATTCCGCCTGTCCATGCTTTTCCAGCTCTTAGAAGAAGGTAAGGTTTTCTCATAGTAACTGCAGTGCAGGATTCTGCTTGGCCTGTGGTGAGTTTCTTATTCTCGTTACCAGCCTATTGAACTAAAATCAGTATTGCTTAATTGGTAACCTGTACAGGCTATATTCAACCCGTCAAATAATGTATAGAAGGCTTTTTTTGTCTTCTTCAATTAAGTTTTAATTTGTCTGTGTGAAATCCTGGCCACACAGAGCAACAACAAACTTCCTAATGATTTCAAAGATCTTCCTCTTTGGAAGATACTTCCTGTATCTTCTCTTCTTGAATCTTCTCTTTTTCTTGGGAGATCTTTTTGGAGTCTCTTCACCGAGTATATTACACATCTTATATTTTTTAGTCTTTTGTTTAAAACTGTTTCAAGTCAATAGCTCTTTTTGTTAATTAAATTACTGTGCTTCTGGAATGAAATACTGCAGAACAGTTACAAATAGTAAAAGTACCCTTTTTAAAGGGTGCTTGTAGAAGATACCTCCGTAGTTTGTTTGGACCAGTCAAATATTCAAATGGACTTCTAGCCACATCTGAATTTTGGGTGTTGTTCATCTTGTGGCAACAAAGATAAGAAAAAATTTTAAGAATTTTTAAAATTACTCTCGTTGTAGGCAATCAGTTTCGAGCAAGTTACTTTCTGCAGCCTGAACTGACTCCGTCACAGCTGGCTTTCAAAGACTTGGTGTGGAACTCTGAAAAAAACACTGTGAGTATTACTGGTACGAAAGCTATGATGCTTTTGGTTTGAGAGAAACGACATGACCCGTAGATGCGAATTGCTAGCAGTATTTCGTACTGGTGGGTAAACGGTGCTGTGAAGCAGATGATAGGTTTTGATGCCAATCCAGACGCCTTAGGCAGTAGATGTGATCACATCCTACTCTCTGAAGGGCAAAAAATCAGTACAAATTGTCATGCTGGGTACCTTTTAAGGGTCATTTCATCTTAAGTTTGTGGGTTCCTTCCCTGTCTGGGGTGAAGCAGATCTGCATGGGTGACAAGTCTGAATTTTTAAACCATGAACTTCTGCTAGGCACCGTGAAATCACCAATTTCATTTGTCTTCTTTTGTTTTGGCTAATGATTATGTCTTGATTTGCACAGTTTTTAGAATATTTCTTTCTTCTCAAACTTTGATAGCACCTTCTGTCTCACATTAAAATATTTGTAGCAGTCTCTTTAGAAGAGAGCTAAAGGCTTACGAAGAAATTTTGTTGCTGCTGCTAATACTACACAGGCTTTGTGGTTAGAAGAATCCGGTCTAGTGAACCCTGCACTCTGTCATCTCAGTAAATAACACCAAAGTGGTACCACATCCAGGAGGAGCTGGTAGATTTAATCCTCCTTCTGTTGTCTGTATTTCAGATCTATCCTAGACCAACTCGAGTATCGCTGATTGTGACTTTATGTAGCTGTAAAATGATTCCTCTCCCAGGAGTCAGTATTCAGGTTCTCAGTAGGCACGTTCGACTCTGTCTATTCGACGGCAACCGGGTAAGTTGTTTGGCTGTCAGGAAAAAGTCTTGAGGTGTGGATCTTTCAGGATCTTTCACGCTCCAGTCCCTCTGGTAGCCAACTCCTTCATTTGTCTCACTTGGAGAGAGAGAGACATGCACACGTGTCTCCCAAGCCGCTTAACTTACTCTCCCATTTGTCTGGCTTGATACTCGCCGCGATCACGCGCTGATGTACGTACCCTCGCTCCCTCCAGCTGCAGTCACCACAGACACGTAGGCCCCCAGTGACCTGCGGTCTGGCTACTTGCTGGCACCTAGACGTCCACACACACACGCGCGCATTCAGAATAGAGAGCCCGTTTGCCCAGAAAAAACAGTTATAAATGGAGTTTAATGAGAAAACAGAAGAGACTGCACTGATCAGGCACCAGGCATGGCCAGACATGCATACTTATCCCTCTGTTTTCCCACCCTTGTTACTCCACAAAACACCTTGTTCCCTCCCTTTTTCTGCCTTTGGTTCCTCCCCTGAACATCGCACGGTAGGTCATGTGCAGTCCCAAAATGCTCTTCCCCTGCATGCCACAGTGTCTCATATCCCTGAGCAGGAACGCCTTTCAGTCCATAAGGTGATCCAGAGAGCTGCTCCTCTTGACTCATCGTGATGGGTGTCACACCCGGCCCCTGGGCCGCCCTGGGAGGGGCTGGGGCGAGAGCTCTGTTCCTCTGAGTCCATAATTTCAGCTCCCCCACCTGCCATTGTGCCTCTTTGCTCCTTCCTGTTTGTGGAGATGAGCCTTTTCTGGGCTGATCTCCCTCCGTGATGGGCCTGGGAATAGCTGGGTCAGGGTCGTACTCAGGTTTCCCCACCTGCAGCTGTTCCTCTGTGCTCCTTCGTGCGTACGTGTAGAGCGGCTTTTTGTAACAGAATCTAATGTCGACGATCTGGCGGTTTTCTCCCCGCTGCGCTGAACGCTCTTGGGGGCAGAGGGACCGTTACCAGTGTATATGAAGCAAGGATGGTTGGAAAGTGCTCTGTGGCTTCAGAGAAAACTTCCTTTAAACTGAAACCATCTGATAAAGTTGAAGAGAAAGTGTAACTTTGTTATGTGCAGTGTTGGATTAATCTGGGATTATACTGCATTTCCTTAAAGCTGCGTAGCTTTCCAGAAAAACTCGTCTTAGCTTTTTTTACCACTCTCGTGCTTTAGGTGCTGAGTAACATTCACACAGTGAGAGCTACGTGGCAACCCAAAAATCCTCAAACGTGGACTTTTTCTCCAAGGGTAGGTATCTCACTCGGGGAGCGACATAGCCAGCAACTATCTATTTACAGCTTCTTAGTGATGTTTATTACTTCTGGTATTCCTGGTGAAGTAAAACGTACTGCAACCAAAATGAGCATGCAGAAAAGGCAAGACTTGCTGAAGTGCATGAATTCAAACTAAACTAAGTGTTTAAGCAAAAACACTTTGGAGAAAAGAGTTGGGGGGGGGAAGGAAAAGTAGCAGGAGGGACTGGTGATCCAGCCGGTTAACTGGTTAACTTTGAATTGGTATCAGGCGCACACTACGTGGTGTTCACAGAGAAGGGAAGACAGTAGCCCCTTTGCATGTGAGCTTTTGCTTTGCTTTAATTTAAAAAAAGAGCACGTGCTTTGTCCCGTGTTTCAGGTGCTGTCACGGCAGTAGCGATGTCACGTTTTACCCCGGTTGTTGCTGTGTTCTCAGAGAATTAAGTGCTTTTTGACATCTAAAGTTCGTTAATAGCTTGTCATCACACACAAAAAACGTACCTTGGTAGCACAGCTGTGTTTCATGGCAAGATAAAGAATAAAGGGAGCAAGGTTTCACCTGAAGTTGGTTCTCTACTCATAATTTTATTTTATATGCAATGGGATTGGGTCTGAGATCTTACATGAACGAGTGATGTGTTTGATGGCCTGTAAAAATCAGCGGGTTTTTTTAACAGGTACATTCACTTTTCTTTCTTTTTCCCTCCCCCCCTCTCTCCGTGTTAGGTAACGGGCATTTTACCCAGCTTGCTGGATGGTGACTGTTTTGTCAGGTCCAACTCTCTGTCTTCAGACATTGGTATATTATTTGAACTCGGCATCACTTATATTCGCAATGTAAGTGTGTAAAGTTGTAGTATAAATCATTCCAGGCACGTGCTTACAAAGTGAACCAGCAGTCCCATATTCGGTGTTAAGCTCCAGTATCCCAGCATCAAAATGTGATATTCAAATGGAAATTTAGCTGAACTTTTCCTAGCTTACTGTAAGATTGTTTTCCTTTTGGCTTCTGGGAGGGAGGAGAGAGATGCTGGGGTCTGGAACTGTTAGTTCTAGTCAATATTTAGGGAATAAAAGACTTTCTGATGAGTGGACATGAATGTACCTTTACTTACGTTGAAATAATTTCTGTTAGTCTGCCAAAGATCTCATGTAATGTGATCACAAAGGAGCAATTCTCTTGTCGCTCCTGCGTTATTTTCCTGTCTTTGTGATTTGTTTCAGACAAGCGAACACTTAACGTTTTCATTAAGGTCACAATCTTCCTCGGGTGAATCTTGGCAACCAAGTGAATCGGGGGGGAAGATGAAAAGTGGGGTAACCGCAACGGTTAGCAAGCAGGGTATTGAACGGTGGGCAACAGAATTTTGAAGACCTGGACAGAGAAGTTGCAGAGGGGCCTATGTTCTCTTTTACTAACACCTGTATGAACTTCAGGTGCAGCGCCTGCGGAGATAAGAGATAGATAGATAGATAGATAGAGATAGATAGAGACACGCTGATAGCGTGTGGGGATGCAGAACTGTTGTGCAGGGACATAAGCAGAGCGTACATCTGTAGGGAACCGGACTGATAAGTCCTAGTGATGAACAGCATGTTGGCAAGTGATGGTTCACAGAGACCTAATGGAACACAACGGCCCTCCTCTTGCTAATTGGGGTAGTCAAGATTATGCAAAGTTGTCTGCTTCTGTTTACAGAGTAAGTTTAAATGAAGGCTGGAGTGTTTACAAGTTCCTACCTGTAATTAGTGCTTTTGGGGTCTGGAAGCGGATGGGCTGGCGCGTAGGATCAGCTCCCTTTCCCAGGCACTGACTCTGGTGCTACGAATAAAGCCTTCTGATGCACAGGGTCGCTGGCTTGGAAACTGTTGACTCTGGAATCAGAGGGGTAAATCCCCATGGTATATTTTTTTCCCTCCTTTCTGTCCTGCATTCCTTAGGGTATCAGTGCAGGTTTGGGGGATTTTACCTTTGTATTTGCGCATTTCTATGATTCTATGACTTCTTCTTTTTCAGGAGCTTGATACACTTAGGTTTCCCTTCAATGTCTATTTCTTGGCTTTATAAATCCTCGTCTCCTAAATATGTTCATGGATGATCAACGTCAGCATAACTGCGTGTGCTGTTCTTTGGTAAAACGCCTTCAAGCACCTGTGAATGTGACATAGTCAATGTTTGCTTACCACAGATCTGGGGCTTTTACCATTTTACCAGTTTTAAGTGATCATTCTAAATAATTGTTTGTGGTTCAGTAACTTGTTCTGGTTTAGCTGCTCAAGTTATTTATGCTTCTCTTTTTTTCTAGTCAACAGGTGAAAGAGGGGAGCTAAGCTGTGGCTGGGCATTTCTGAAGCTTTTTACTTCTGATGGAATGCCTGTTCCATCCAAGTAAGCTTATTATGTTTTCCTTCTCTCTCCCTCTCTCTCTGTATTTATATATATGTATATACATCTTTTTGAGGCTAGGAGTAAAGTTCACATTTCATACTTGCACACTGAGAGGGGCAGGCGTAACCCAGACTAACATCCAGGTTGTACTGGGTCTTTCAGTGAGAATGCTGGTCCTGCTTCCATACCCAGTGTATGTTCTACTAAGTTTGTGTGGGAAAAGTGCTCCCTGGACCCAACGTTCAGGTTTGAAGTATTGCAAGTTAATACGTGTTTAAAAATATTCTTTGATGAAATTTTAAAATGATGGACATGTCTGAGTTAATAGGGAGTTATTTAGAGTTCTGTTTATATAAAATAGAATCATTACCTAAATTGAAGGCGACAATGTCCTTTTTGATTCTGGCTCTTCTTTATGTCCACTTTGCTGTATATCCCTTTCCCGTATAAAAATTAGGAAATTGGTTTCTAAGACTTGGAAGCAGGTAAGAGTTGTTGTGAATGAATCTCTTACCATTCACTTGGAGAGTATGAATAAGCTTATATTTTGCAGCTTATTTGTGATTAGTTGATGGGTCCAACAGTCTTAAAAAATAATAAAATGTACATATTTCTATTTTATTAAATGTAGGAAAGCCTTCTGTTAATTTACAGAAATGATTCAATGTGGATCAGACTTGCAATACTTGGTTTTTACCAAATATATATAGATACAGATATATAGATATATATGTGTATTCCAAATATATTTGGACTACAAGGGAAAAAGAAAACCATGGGAGACCACTTCTGTTCTAAAAGACTCTAAACCTCTTCTAAATCTGCTCTCTAACATAGTTTTTCTATTCCATTAAGCTAAAGATGGTACCTAGAGAGTGAAGTTGCACGATTGCTTCAACAGTGACTTACTTTTGACAGAACTAGGATTATATTATCAAGTACATTATACTTAAGTCATGACTCCTCAAAAAAAAAAAAAGACATTTTAGTGAAACAATTGCTAAATTTCATATAAGAGAAATATTGGAGTCATGTGTAGGAGAATCAGTGTTGCTAATTTCTTTTAAAATAAGTAACTAGTTTCCCAATATAATACAAGTTTCAAATTTATCATTTGAGGCTTGATTACTTAGTAATTACGTATAGTCACTTCATATAAAATACTATCCGTAACCTCAAGCACCGTGTCGTTTTTTGTTTGAGATAACAGGTTTCTGCCTTTCTCAGAGAGGGACTGTGAGAACACATCTTTTAACTATGCTGCTTTTCTTTCACAGGATGTATGAGCTGCTATTAAATGGTGGTACTCCCTACGAGAGAGGCGTTGAGGTTGACCCATCGATATCAAGAAGAGGTGGGGTTTCTCCTAAACATTATGTAAACGAAATGATCCAACAAATGCTGTACCTATTTTACAGCGTGCAGTGCTCAGCCAGGGCTCTCGTTAGCACGCCGTCAGCACAGCCTGGTTTGGTTTTGTGTGTTCTCATTTTGCATAAGAGAGAGTTGATTGTTAGGACTGGTGGGATGCAGAACTACTATCTGCCAGTGCTAACGCTTCTGTAATTTCCAGTGTCTGCAGGTTGAGGATTATTACTGATAAACGTACTCAATTATTTCTTTGACTGCACCTAACGCTCCTTGGCTATGGGGTGACGGTACCAGGCTCAGCAGTTACACGGGTCTGAAGAGTTGCCAAGCCGTGCTGTTCAAGTCACCTATCAACAATCCCGTATCACTTACACACAAGTTCCACATGCGCATAAATACGCTACCGAGCCATGGCTTTCCTCTGGAAGCTGTAATAACATCCGTTTACCAGCAACACATGCTGCAAGCTATAGGAAGCCTTTACCTTTTGGGTTTGGACGCTTCCTCCATGTTACTCTGCGCATGTTATGAGTCCACCAGCACAGGGAGAGGTTATAGCTGGTGTTAGACCAAATGTTGATATAGCTGATATGTTGATATATTTTTCAGACGTTCAGTTCCTCCTGGTTTTTAGGACATCCTTAAACCATTAGAGTTTTAGCAAAGCATCTCTTGCCAAATTTCAACATCCATTCTTGTAATGTAATTCTTAATGTTCTTTCGGAATGATGGATTTCATATCGGGTATTCATTTCTTAAGCAGGTAGTGGTGTTTTTCATCAGTTTATAATGCTCAAGAAACAGCCTGTGCTTACAGTGAAACTGAGGTCATTAAGTACGCAGTCAAAAGACATCCTGAAGTAAGTATTTGTGTGTGCTGCCATAAAATGAAAAAGTATTTCAGATACCCTAGAATGGTTCCAGAGGTCTCAAGTGTTCCCCTTCCCTGGAACACTGGCTATGGAAAAAAATCTGAGGGTCGCGTCACCTGCATATTGTACTCGATCTCTGTTTGGCACTTAGAGCTATTTTGTTGAAAAGAAGCAAAAAATCTTTTAAGTTTAGGTAAGATTGAAAACTGCAACAGCAACACTCTGGCTGTTACAGCTGTACCAATGCATACCTTCAGAAGCTCTGGTGGAGTCAGGGAGATGCCAATATGAGCTGCTAATAATCTCTGTGAAACTGTGATTGCTCTCAAAGTTTGGTGAACGATGCTTTGGAGGAACAGTTTTGAATAAAAATCTCAACTGCGTGTTCTTTATTTTCCCAATAGCTTGCTACCAGAAACCTTAATTGGCAGTATGTGCTACATCCACCTCTTGGTATTTTATCGACAGATACTTGGTGATGCACTCCTGAAAGACAGAATAAGCATGCAAAGCACAGGTAAGAACTGCTGTTGTGGAGAACTCGGTAATGGAGAGCGTGTCGGAGAAAGACCGGGTTCCTAAAGAGAATGACTCTCTCCAAAGTCTCAGTTTTGTAAGTGAACACAGGGGTCTGCAGGAGCAGCTCTCACTGATACAGGGTACTTGTAGAATTTTCTTCCCTGGTAGTGCTGGCGTTGACTGACCGTCTCACAAAGTTAGGAAGTCATGCTCCCTGTGTAGCGGATTTCAGTGCTTTAACTTTCAGTCTGCAGGTGTTGTGGGGACAAACAGAAAGCTGTTGTCCCTCCTGATAGAGGAGAACAGCCCCTTGCTGTGAATACCACCACTCGGAGTGTTTGCATTTCAAACGAGCAATATTTCAACTCGCAGCTAATGCGTTGCCCTGTTTGACATCAGTTCACGGAACAGACTGCAAACCCCACAAGAACAGTTTTGTTTTCTGTGAAGTATGAATGAAGTGCTTTCAATGAAATTCTCATTAACAACAACAAAAAAAGCCTATGCGGATAGGTAATGAGTAAGTAAATAAAGGGTAATTTGGAAGAGAAATATTTCTTTTTCACCACCCATGCAACAAGAGATTAGACATGCACACAGGTTTACTCATTCATTTCTAGTGTATGCATGTTCTTGTGAGTTACAGAAGAGATTAGGCAGATAGTTTTGTCACTGAGGCTAAGTCATCTTTTTTTATTATTATTTACTTATTGGCTAATGCAGCAGGGAGAGACAGAAGTGGAAGAGTTCTGGTTTTAGAACTCGGTGTCTTGCTCTGATTTTGCAACTCTGTCTTATTCCTCCACACCTTTCCTTCAATGGAACTGTAATAGTTTATAGTCTTCTCCATTTTAAAATCAATTTGAAATATGGAAAAATTACATTTCTCGACTGTGCTACAGGTGAATTTATGCTGGTACTGTAAAGCGATTTTCTTGTGTTTTCTCCTGTCTCTTCTCCAGACTGAATTATGTACCATCTGTTCCTATGGCAAATACATCTGCTTGTGCACTTTCTCACATTTTTTAACTTAGAATCTTTAGCCATACTTAGGCATCTGAATTACAGGTTCCTCTTTCAAAGGTACTCAAGAACTTAACTCCTTTCCTGATTTTCTTGACCATTCTGAGCATACTGATTTCAGTGTCTGAAAGTCAGACCATTTAATAAATTAATGCTTTATTTAATAAGCTTGTCACAGAGAAACTGAAAATACTTAGTTTTTAGAGGCCAGCTGAGAAGTGCCGTACTTACTTGATTTGGTCTTTATAACGTAAGACGATAGATCAGGCTGATGGCCTCTCCTGGAGTTAGGCTGCATCCATTTGGATTCAGACTTCATTTGAAATGGTTTAAAGGCTTTACCCCAGCATTTCAGAAGTTGTTCTGGTAGCCATTTTCTACTTTCTTCTGGTGTAACAAAAGAAGATTTCTCTTATTTCAAAATCAACTATCACTTTAGAAATAGGCAACATAAAAAGTCTTGTTATATTTCACAAAAGCAATCAGTTCTGGCTTGCTTCCATGAAATGTTTTGTTATTAGTAAATGGTGAGTTTACTAAACTTCCCGTCAACTTCGACATGAAGAAACAAGCGTACATTAAATATTTAAAATCACAAGAGAAAGAAAACACTTCAACCAAAATTCCCCTGTATGTCACTTGTAGCACTCCTATAATCTTATCCAGTCTAATAGTGACAGGGCCACTGGGGTTCGATATCTGCTGTGCTCTGCAACAGAGAGCTTTGATTCCTGCAGCTCCGCCCTGCCTGATTTTGATGCAGCTGGCCTGTTCCGCTCTAACAGGAGACCCAGCTATTACACCGGTAGCTAACCTGAGAGGCACGCAGGGGACCGATGCAGTTTGATGATGTGCCCCGTTTGGAAAATTTACTATGCCATTTGTTACCCAGTTATCGTAAAATTGCACACAACGCAAGCCAGATTAAGGTGGAACGAAGGTGAGCTGCCTGCTTTGGATGTTATGAATAAACACAATCTCAGCTGTTTTTAAAAAAGGACAGGTGCAGAAATGAGGAAGGACACCTCAATCTACCCCTAGGTTAAACCAGTAGTGCCTCTTGCTGGCTTCTCCTAATAAACCAGTAATCATGTTTTGTGCGTCTCTCCTCTCTCAGGCTGTCTCAGCCACTGAGAGTTTGCTACAGTCAGAGAATGCAGTTGTTGGGAGAGCTTTTCTACTTCCCCTGCTGCTCTGGAGTACTATTACAGCTAATCTTCCCTTTAAAATATTCTGAGGGGAGGGGATATGTTGAATACCTTGATGTGTTAATACCTTGATGTGTTGACACCTTGAAAACAATCCTGTTTCTTCCTTAGCCTTGAACGTGTCTGTTTTCTGTTTCAGAATTAATCTGTAATCCTATCTTAGCAACTTTCCCTCAACTCATGGATCAACCAGACCTGATGGATGCACTGCGGGTATGTTATCTGCGTAGTGTTCAATTACGTCTGATGTGTCAGGATTTCCAGACAGTTTGCAGAATTTGAGCTTTTTTTAATCCTGTGAAAAGATAAATGGAAAAGCCAAACAGCAGAAAGGTTATAATCATTCCAAGTATGTGCAGCTCTCTCGTGTCTTAGCGCCTTCAAAATTGCAAGAGGACACTTGAGTACATTCAGAAGGGATGCAGAGGCATAGATGGGCTAGTTTGAGCACTCGTAGCCAGGTAGCCACAGCCAGAGAGTGGATTAGCTTTCTGAATGCTTGTCTGGCTTCTAGGACAGTGCTGCTTTCATGCCGGGTAGGAGCTGACTTAGCTTCCAACCGGCGGTTCCAGGACAGCGCTCACCGCATTTACGCCGCAGTCCCTCGCAGGTGTCCTAGTACCAGACACCAACAGCCGAGTTATTTCTGCCTGAAGGACGCTACTGTTAGAAGTTGTCAGCCTTTGGGGTTGGGCTATAGTTCTCCATGCTCATAGGGTGGAAATAGTCAGCCTCAGTTATGATTGATTTTTCTGAAAAGTGGATCCCCTTGATCTCATTTATATGGCTCTGGTAGTTTCAAATCTCCAAATCCTCGCATCTGTAAAATCTGGTGGAATGGCTGTTTGCTTAAATCAACTAAACTGGCACAAGGGAGGAATGGGGAGTGTGAAGAAAGTGGGACTGCAACAGGAGCTTAAACTACTGTGGGATTGCAGCAAGAGAGATTTTTGCATCTAAAAATGGAATTGCCTTAGATCTCCACAATCTCAGTCTGATTTCACATTTTGTTTCATTTTAGAGCGCTTGGGCAGATAAAGAAAGAACACTAAAGAGATCTGAGAAGGTAATTAAGTTACAGGTTTTTCTTGGACATATATTCAATCTAGTTCGAACTAGAAGCTTTCTGTCAGTGTTAGTGGTTGTTAACTTTTCCTCTCACCATACAGTTATTTAGAAACTGTGGATACTCTAAATTCAGTTCTTAACATTTCCTACCCAACATTTCCTACCCATAACAGTAGACCAGGAGAAGAAGAAATAGAAATCAACTTGTAACTTTTTGTCTCGGTGTTTGTATCTGGTTGTTACTGGTTTGTATCTGGGAAGCTATTATAGGTTCATACCCAAAGTGTGGCCCCCTTTCATGACGTGCTTCCAATACTTGACTGGTAAAAGCTTTCCACTGGTGCAAAAGGGGCTGTGTAGGTCCACAAATAATCTTGCCACCTCTGAGCTCCAGACCTCCCGCAGTCTGCCTGGAAAAAGGCTGCCAAATTCTGCACATCTCCCTACTGTAGACAGTTGTAATCTCCCATTTTGGTGTGTAGACAGTCGGAGAAGAACTGAATCGGCCATGTCACCAGGCTCACCAGTACCTTGTCCTACTTCCTATCCTCTGCACAAAGAGGAGCTGTAGGTAACTGGATGAGAAAGGCATTGGCTCTTGATCCAAGACACTTGACTTGGGAGCAGCAGCAGGATATTTCATTCATTGTGCACACTGCTGAACAGATATGCAAGGAGTCTCCCCATTTATGCATAAAACCCAAAATGCTCTTGAGTCAGAATCGCTTTTTCGAGGCCATTCATCCAAAATGAAAGCTGATATGCTCAAAGAATTAGTAACTCCTCAGTATCCCAGAACCATCCAGTTTTACCTGATTCGTCAGGTGCCACTCCCACGTTAGGATTGCTGCCCGACAAATTCTTATGCCTTCTTGCATGGTTATATGACACTCAGCTGCTAAATCTCCTGCTGGGATGTGAACTGTTCAATGCCAGCCCTAGTGCTCATGTTTCTGGATCATTTCTGGAAGAGTCTCGGTGGGCAACGAGTTTTCCAGGAGGCAGCGCTCTGTGCACATCCTTCTTGCGTGAAGGGGGTTTTCTAGTGTGCGTGTGGAAAACGAGGTGCACAAATCTTGTCTAGTTAAAGGATTTTTCAGTGTTTGATAATTGTCCAGGCTGATTCTTAGGCTCTCGGGTTTGCAAATTGGTCTTTACAGGGGAGGGCGTAATTCTTGCCATACACAGAATGTCCTGTCAAAGTGTGAAATAACAGCACTTATGGTGTGCCCTTACCTCCTGCTAGGAGCCACGTGCTGCGAAGAGCGTGGGACTGTTGTAACTCTCCACGTAGGGCAGTAGAGAAACGAGTGGAGTTTGGGCTTCTGAGGTGGGGAGGATGTGGCACTCCCCCGGCGGCTGTGGCAGTCTCAGTCTGTACCTGCAGAGGCTGTGGGGAAGTTGTCACACACTAAAACTGGTGGTTTTGGGATGAAATATAAAACCCCACGAGCAAAGGGCTCTCAGTGCCTGTTGTACAGATTGCCCTTTCTGGGTAACACTGTGTATCGCTGCTCTTTGACGTTTGGAAAAGTAGCTGGGTTGGAGAGCAGATTTGTTGATCTGTACTTTAGATAGTGTAGTTCTTGGTGGTGAGTTTGAGGCTCATCCAAGCTAACTGATCTTTGTTTAGGCAGGTCAAATCTCTCCCCGTGGTTATCCTGGGAACTGGGGGTTAGTTTTCTTGTCTGTTTTTTCTCCTGTGTACAATACTTCTGTAGAAGCCCTTGGCAACACTATGTATTTGCACTGAAGTATTATCAAATACTCTTCTCTGCAGAGAGATCAAGAATTTCTGAAGTCTCTGTTTGTCCTGGTATACCACGACTCTGTCTACCCTCTCCTCCAGTCCACTTTCCTCCCTGACTACAAGTGGGCTGAGGAAGAGTCTGAAGCATCTCGCTGGAAGGCGATTGCTGACTTTTTGAAAAAGAGCCGAGAGAACGATGGTGCGCTTCAGTATCTGCTGTCGTCAGAGAACACTCACAAAGCCTTTGATATCTCAGAGGTGGCATACGATTTCTTAGGAGAAGCGTGGAAAAATGATCCTGGAGTATGAATGGGTCACAGAAGAAAAATTCAGGCTATAAAAGAATGGGGTAACAATATAAATAAATTTCTTACCAAAGAGAAACCGTGTACTATCTGAATTGTCATGAATATTTCCACACATTTACCACCATTTTGAGAGAGAACTAAAATTGTCAGTTTAACTAAAGGAAATTATATTTTAATTTTTTGACTTTGCAGTGTTAGACAAGGCTGTGGTTGCCTGTTGCTATGTGTACCTGTTGTCGCCACCTCGAGTGTCATGTTTTGCCTAAGCTGAGCAAATGCTGAGGCAGCACTTTTTTCCTCTCACGCAGCTGCCAATTAATTTCCGATTTCGTTTTAATCAGGGTGAACAAAAGACTCTGTCACAGTACCCCAGTCGGCTGGTAACAGGCAAGGAGAATAGCAGTGATCTTTAAGAAAGCTGCTGAGCGAGGTCAGCCACGTTAGGGAAAAAAATCATCTCGCGTCCAATCAGTGGACAGGAGGTTGCTCTGTATTTAGACTGTTTTACTGTTTTTCTTTCCCACTCAGGAAAAGGCTGGGTTATTCATAGGAATGTGCTTGACCCACCTAATACAAACAAAAGCTGGTGAGAATTCAGGACACGCTGTCTTTCCCCTGTGCGCCGCCATGCCATATGGTAGCTCCCTCTGTGCCGACTTTCTAGGGCAGGCTAACAAACGGCAGGGTATTCCTCAGGTGGATCAGGATGTGAAAGGCTTCTTTCCCCTGAGCAGTTTGTAACCGCAGGCTGCATGTGCTGCACGCTCCCAGTGGGAAGTCATTAATCCGATTTCTCTTTTGTGCTGGAGTCTCTGGGTGGTTTCTGCACACAGTGATGGGTGCGTTGCCAGCGTGTCCGACGAGGCGGCGGGCACCAAGTCACATGCGGATTTAAGTCTGAGCCAGGCACCAGTTTTGTCTGGTGTGAAATGTTTTAAAACAAGATCTTTCAAAGACCACAGCACACTGCATGCAGCCCAAAGCTGGCTCCCACGGACAGCATTTGTAAACTGGAGCCTCCAGAAATGCCACAAACCACTTCCCGCAGGGCTAGGAGAGGCTTGGGCAATAAGAATCATCACGGATTTGATCTTTGCTATGTATTGTGCAAGAGCTTGGCATAGAAGCCAGATTCCTAGGGCATCACTTGGCTCTCCTGACAGAGACATATGATATCTTACTAGGATATCATCTTCCTGCTGCTGCAGAGTATTGCTTGAGTTAGAGGGGACAGAATGAGGCCATGAGGCAGAGATTCCACCTCCAGCCTTTCATCCCACCAGTTACTGGTGAGCTACGGCACGAGGCAGAATCCTCTGGAAAAAACAACATGTGCTTGCTGAATCCAAAGCGCATCTGCCAGGAGGTAGGAACCAAAGCTGTCCCCAGTGCTGTCCTTCAGACCTTTGTGGGCGCTCGGGAGCATGTGGGCAGACCCTCCAGTCTTTTACCAGTGTGTTGAGTTGTCTGTAAAAAAAAAAAAAAATATGTTTGGCTGCAAGTTTTTGAAGGCTGGACGTGCCCAGTGGGTGTGGGGGAGTCTGACGTGGACACGGAGCAGAAACCTGAACAGAAAGGGGAGGAGGCTGTAACAACAGTGGAAGCTAAAGTATTTCAGGCTTGAAAGTGTGCCAAAGACAAAAACTGATTGCAGAAGTTTCTGCCCCAGAGTGGTGTAGGATTTTTTTTTTTCTCTCCCCTTCGTTAAAGACCTTGACTTGATTGTGCGCTGGTGGCGGGGCCGGGGTCCCGTTGCTCTCCCATCCCAGCGCCGGCAGCAGGGCGTGTGAAGCCAGCCGCAATAACCAGAGGCCTGCTGAGGGCTCCTTCAGGTCGGAGGAAGCGGTGTGGTGCCAGCCTGGGCTGGTTTCTGCGATTACGTCCCTGCGGGCGTGTCAGTTAAAACCCCGCACCGGAGCGGTGCGGCGCAGGCAAATGTGAGCGGAGCTGAGCCGGAGCCGGTCGTGGTGTCAGCTGAGAAGAGATGGCATTGGCATGTCCCCCTGCGGCCTCCACGCAGCCCACCTTGCCCTCCGGACCTGCCGTCTTCAAAACCTTCCCCTACGTATTCATCCTACCAGAGATCGTGAGTATGCCGAGCTTTGCTGCCTTACAGCACCCCACTAACGACTCTAGTGAATCTAAAAATCAGGGAGCAGCCCCCAAAATGATCCTGAAGACAGTGTTAATGGGAAATAACGTCTTTTCTTTTAGCTTATACTGAAAGCACAAAGGTGGTCTCTGTGATGTGGGGTGGTTTTTTTGGAACAGCTTTAGGACAAGATACACTCCGGCTGCATCCCAGAGCCCACGTGAGGGTTGCTGGCTGCTGCGGGGTTGGGAGAGCCTGAAGAGCTGCTGGTGTCTCTGGGGCAGAAGCAGCTCTAAGTTATCGCATAGAAGTTGCTTGAAAATCAAGGGAATTTTGTCCTCTGTATTAAGTCTTTCCAAGGGCTTGAAGGCAGTTGGGTGTCTTGTAACGTGTGACATTCCATGAATCTCTGAATCGCTTCTGGGTCCAGAGGGCATCTGGTGGGACCAGCAGAGATAACCGCTGGTGTACTTTGACACAACACAGCGTTGGCAACGCACACCACCCACGCTCCACCGGCGCAATCGCTGTGGCCGGGCTTTGCCGTGAGCTGCCTGTGCCGACGGGCTCGGCTCCCCGCTGTAAATCTGGGGGAGTTTATTTTTTTTCCGCCAGAGCTGGAGCGGCACAGGGTGGCATGACCGTATCCTCGTGCTATTTGTGCACAGTAAATATTTTAGGTGGATCCAGAGCGAGCAACTCACTCTGGGCTGGTGCTCTGAGTCAGGAGGAGACTTCCTCGTGCTGTGATTTCAAGCCCAGGAGATTAACGAGCGGGCAGGGCTGGGTCAACGCAGCCATTCTCCTTTCCCAGATAAAAGCACATTTTCCACCTTCTCCGCCAGAGCCCTCAGGGTGGCATGTTTCCTTGCCTCGAACATGGCAGCAAACCTTTCCTTTTTGTAAGAATCTTTATGAAGTATTTCCCAACAGCGTTCAGGGAAACTCGTGCCAGCTTGCGGTGCTGCCGTTGTGCTGGGATGCTCCGGGAGGATGGTCCGCATTGCCTGAAGAGGCAGGGCTTCCCACTGCTGGAAGGAGGGAGGCAAGGCGGGACTCAGGGAGGAGAAGGGGTTTTCTCGGTCCCGCGCTCATCAGAGGTGCCTGTGTTTGTCCCCGGCAGTTCTGCGGGGCCTGGGTGTGGATCCTCGTTGCTGCTACCTCCGTCTCCTTCCCAATGCTGCAGGGATGGGTGATGTACGTGTCCGTCAGCTCCTGCCTCATCTCCCTGCTGCTCCTCTTAAGCTACCTCTTCGGCTTTCACAAAAACAGCGAGAACTGGAAAGCACTGGTAAGGAGGGGCTGGGACACTGGCAGATGCTGGCAGCAGCAGTGTGGGCGTAAGACCACCGTGGCTGGCGACGGGTTAGCTGGCCAGCTGCTGGCCCTTCTGCAAACAACCAGCCCTTTTTCCTCCCTTTGCCTTGACTGGAAATGCCGAGGGAAGCTGTGTTAAGCCGTGGGTACTGCATGGGCATAGGGGAGGGTTTGGTTCCAGCCCCTGTCTGGGTGTGTGTCCCATTCAAACACTCGCACGTGCAAAGGATGGACCTCATCCTCGGGGTGAATCGGAGGAGGACAGTCCTGGGCAGGCTTTGATCCTCGTGGCTCCCTTGTTTTGCAGGACAATTTGTACCACAGCGCCACGGCCATTCTGTACATGAGCGCTGCTGTCCTGCAAGCCAACGCGACCATCAGGTCTGAGTTTGAACGCAGCTTGCCATCTTAC
The DNA here is from genome assembly GCA_013400875.1 of Anhinga rufa. NCBI lineage: Eukaryota > Metazoa > Chordata > Aves > Suliformes > Anhingidae > Anhinga > Anhinga rufa. The sequence continues at coordinate 48,310 of VZTV01027500.1, forward strand.
CAGCTCAACAGCGCTGCATCGGTGAGTCGGTCCAGGAAACCCCAGGCAGGCCAGAGCACCCACAGTTCCCCTTGGGGAGATGCAAGAGCAAATATTAAAGCCATAGCAGTGCCACGCTGGTCAGAGCTTCAGCTCCGAGATGGGGTTAGACTCTCCCAGCTGACCCCAGCTTTTGCTCTTCTTCCCCTCGTGCAGTTCTTCGCCTTCATCACAACCTTCCTGTACATCCTCCACGCCTTCAGTATCTACTACAAGTGAGCCCGGCAGCGCCTGCTTTGCCTCTGCAAGATGAGGGCTTTCCCAGCGTGAGCAATGCTGCTGTCTTCCACCAAGGTGTCCCTGCCCTGGCCCCGTCATCCACCTCGTAGGGACAGCGGTTGCTTTTTCACTTCACTGAAGGAGGGATTTTTGTATGGCGGTGTCGTATCAGTGTGCTTGAGGGGACGTTTTGTGCCTTGCCCATGGGCTACGCAAGGGGGGGGAATGGGTGCAGGCTCTGACAGCCTCCCACTCCGATATCCTGCCAAATATAGACGACCAAGGAAAAGGGGNAAAAAATAATCACTGTTCCTTCAGCAAAAAATTTCCTTGCTTATATTATTTTCCTGTCTCCGGTTCAGATAGATCAATCCCCAACACATAAATTCATAACAATAATACAATATTGTGTTCCTTGACTTTCAGATAATTTCATTTGGTATAAGCAGTACTTAAAATAAAGCGTCTGCTAGCAGTGTCTGACCAAATAGATTGACCACTATATAAGCTATGTTCACTGAACAAGCTAATTTTACTCCGTAAGAGTTAAAAAATTTCCTTTCAAAAAACCAGAAAATGTTCACAGACTTAGAAAGCTACAACAGACTTTTTAAACAAGTGAACCATAGAACTTCCAACAAACTTCTAGAGATAGTATAAAACTACAGCACAAAAAGACTTTTTACTACAGTTATTTACAGTAGTTCTTCTCCGGTGTCTGCTAATTGCCATTACAAAATCTGCAGCCGCAGAGGTCAATCACTGGCAGCACCATCACCTAACACTGGCGTTACAGGTGTCCCTCCTCTCTGCATCTTCAGCACTGGAGTGAGCGTTAGAGGGAGCTCCCTCCTCTCTCTGCCCCAGATAATCCTCCGCTTCTGGGATAGCGTTGACTCGCAGTACATCTAAGTAGAGAAGGTAGTCCTGGAGACAAGCTGGCAATGGCAATTCCCGGATAAACCGGTCCGATCGCAGGTGTTCGCTCCTTAAAATGGACCGGATCTCAAGACGACAAAGATGAGACAGGGAAGGAATGAAGGCTGAAAAATTAAGAAATAGGTCAAACACCGAACAGGACACCACGGGATGACTTCGCTTGCCTACGGTTACCTGGCCTAGCTGGATCTCATCTGAACCCCCCCAGTCTCTGGTAGATAATGAGGCACAGTTCTCCAGAGCAAAGGACTGTTGCCTGCTAGAATCAGCGTTTTTGGAATTTCCCTGTAGGAGCTAGAAAAGTTACCTTAAACTTCTAGAAACCAAGTGTCAAAGAATCATTTTACCCTTAATCAGACAATTTCATCTAACCAGCCCAGAACAGCCACCTGCCTGGGGAGAGAGAAGCTCATGCCACCTCACATGAAATGAAAAATTAAGTCTAGAAGTAAATCCAGCAACGAAATAACACAAGGGAAAACACCATTAGGATAAGTATTAAATGACAGCATGATGCCAAATGTTCCAACGTGTTGCTAAATGACTTAGGACAACCGCTGTGCCAAAAGATACGCAAACATGTCGGTAAACGTGCATTCGCTCAAACACAAGCTTTCACATTATAGATCAACTTATCCTGATACAGAACTCTAGTGCCTCCAAACTCCCCTAGAGTGGCTTCTCCATTTATTTTATTTACAAGCAATCTGTAATATTAACTGCACTCATGTCTGTATTTCAGTGTAGAAGGGTATATACGGCAGGTGTGCAACTCCACGGGACCAGACATTTTGCAAGCCTTCAGCTGGAGGGGGGAACACCACTCCCTGAGCTTTTCTGCACAAACCCTTCATTTTTCATTTCCTATGCTCACTCACAAGACCAGCTTATCTCAGTTCGAGCGGTTGGTATTTCTCAAGCCGGGGAGCCCGCCTTTCAGCACAGCAGCTGGCCTGCTTGCCCTGACTGCTCTTGGCTGAAAGAATGATAAACTGAAAACTTTCCCCCCACACACTTTTTCCTCTCTGCTTTCTCTCTTCAGCTTTAGTTGCGGGATGCTCTTACAACACAAATATATTTACTAATAGCAAAGGAAACAAAGAATGAACTTAATCTAAAATTCCCCAAATAAAACCTTTTTTTTTAACTCCAAAAAGAGATCCTAATTAGCTTCCAATATTCCAAAGGAAGTATTATTTAATAACATTATCACTTAGAAATTTTAAAAATTATTACAGACCCTTTTACAGAAGAATTTGCTTTGAAATGAGTCACTAACAAAAGACACCTGAGTGCAATTTTTCAGTAACATAATGCATAGGTCACAGTGCACGACCTGTACGTCAAAGCTGCTTTTCTGAAGGGTAAATGCAGTGAGCACTCGTGTTTTCCTGGACAATCAATTATTGAATCTTCTTGGCTGACCACATTTTGATTACAGGAGTGACAATGAACAGCGAGATTTGTAGATATTTAATAATGATGATTTATATGGTTTGTATTTTAATTACTGTCAAATGCTTACGGAACAGGATAGACGCTTCATTGGAAACACAAATCAAATTAAAAAACATAAAGGCATCTTTTATAGCACATGCATTAATTTGAAGCAGACAAGATAGCCTGAACTGAGAACACCTACTTGGAACGTGCTAACCATGAACGGAACTACATAATGAGCAAAATTCATTCAAATACGTTTTGCTTGTTTAGGGTACACTGCTATTTCTGCTCCACGGTTTCTGGACAAGCAATGTCTATCAACTATTGAACCTCCTTTGCCATCGTGCATTAGCACACGGAGCTGCTTCTCACTTGCAGCCTGGAAGCTGACACACAGTGAGACTTATTTTTCCTAACTGTATTGCTTACCAAAATAGCTCTTGGGAGTCCAAGTAAACTTCTCTTTGTAGTCTGAAAGGTCTTGCTCTACAGCTGAAGGAAGCCTCTTCCAGTTTGTGAACTCCAGGATGAAATTAAGGGCGTTCTCACTCACAGAGAAAATCCTGCGTAACAAAGAACTCCCATCAAATATCAATTTTACACAACAGCATAAATATAATAATGGAAACAATGCATACACAGCTTTACTATTTTCTAACAAACCCGTAACCACCCACATCCTAAGCCCAGAAACAGAAAACCATTAAAGAGAAATCCAAAGTCATTTTGACAGCACAAGTTTTCACTAACGTAATTTTATCTTCCTCTGTTTCTTTTTAAAAGTAAGTTAGACTGTCAGAGAAAAATATCTGCTCTGAAGTTTAAATGCCTCCGTAATAGGCATTGTTCACCTCTGCACTAATTTCTTGTTCTGTTTCCACCTAAATTTCAATAAGGGGTCAAGACACCAGAGCATTATAAGCATTACCATCACTCTGGGGGAAAAAATTGCATATATATTCAGCTACTTATTTATTAAAACAAAACAAAACAAAGCAAACAAACAAACAAACACACCTCAAAAATCTGCAAGTGTTTCAAACTCTCCTTCCACCAGAGATTGCATTTGTATGTATTCAGAAATTAGTCTCTTTAGCACGTGTGAAGAACTTGTAACAATAACGTAACTAAATAAAGTGTATAAGGAGGGTTAAGTAACAGCAGGCAAACCGACTGTTTCAGTATTACACATGATGAAGAGCCGTGCAGTTTCACGGAACAGCTTCTCGGCTCGATGTGTACAATCCTGAATTTTCAGCTGAATGGAAATCTAAACGCTCTAAACACACAAAAATACCAGACTAAAAAATTTTAATACAAAGAGATTCATGTCAAAATTTGTTTATGTCCTTTCTAGTTTTTACCATTTAATTTTTCATATTTGACTGAACTTTCATGCATTCACTGAAAACCCCTGATTGCCTAGCTTTCTTTAAGAGAATGCTGCTTTTACTTTTCCCCCATGTAATTAAAATTATTGGTGCTCTAGCCAGACCAGTTTAGGACTGACTATACAGTTGTTTTGCACAAGGAGCCAGAGACAGTTAATGAACCATATGCATAAGTGTAGTTTGCTGTCTCCCATCCTTCTGGTATCTTCCAGGACGGAATAATTCAATATTGAAGTTAAACTTACAAAAACATTAGTTTTGTAGATTATGACGTAATAAGTGTTATTTTTAAAACT
>VZTV01027501.1:0-11617 GCA_013400875.1 Anhinga rufa
GTCCTCCTTTCTAAGCACTAGTAGAAGTTGCAAAACTTACCCACTCATTTAAAAAAAATCCTAAAATATTTCAAAATCAAGTTTCTATTTTACTTGCAGCATGATTTAAAATGAGATGATAAACTGCAGATTTCACTTAAGGTGATTTAAAATAAGATGATGAATTGCAGACCTCAGTTTTATAATGTTTGTTTCCTGCTCTACAAATTTTCCTTGTTATTTACAGACCATCGGACACTTCCAATAGCATTTCAGACTTCAATAGATCAATACTCTAATAAATTGTATCACAGTGAAGCATTTTTTAAAAACACAAATATTTGTAACATTATGTATAAAACCTAGCAATATATGGAGGAAAAAAGACTTGAGTGATAAAACTCAGTTTGTTAGTAGAAATACACAGAAGGATGCTTAAAACTGAAAGTCTAAAACCACTAACTCTGGGAAACTGGAAGAAGTAACAAAGCATCACAAAAAGGAAGCATCCAGGATCACATATTTGTATTGGGTAGAAAGAATGTGTAAGCAACAGAAATATAGATTGCTACAGTAAGTGGAAATCAGTATTGCATCATGAGAATGACTAGCAAGAATACAAAAGGTTAGCAGCAATAGTTGTAAAATAAAATATATTCCTACATTTTTAACAGATCAAACTACAGAGCAAAACTTCTTAGTATTTAAACTAAGTATACAAAAATAAGCAAAAGTTCACTGTAGTAGTTCTGAAAACAGTCTAAATAACTTCTTTCACAAAAAAAAAATCTGTAACTTTTAATCCAGGGAGCGTATCCATTCCTTGATTTCCACCAACTCCCACCGGAACACAAGGGATGACTGCTGCCAGAACCGCTGCCAGTATATTTAAGGGAAATTGATACCAGTTCAACAAACCGAAAAAAAACCTAACCGGTGGTGACAGGAAGTTTGCATCTCTTCTTCCCAAATAATACAATGCATTCATGATCAAGGTCAAGATAAAAGTAGCTTTACGCTAAATAAGCATACATGCTACATCTTAGATGTGTAAGATTACTTGTGTCCTGAAAGCTAGTCATAGAATGGTCATGTGTCCAAAGCTTGGTCATAGAATGTCTCCTATTAGACTGTACTATTTTGAATAATACAGACCTGCTCAAACTGCATGTATTTGAGCTTCATAGTTAAAATAAATGATAAATGTTATTAACATGCATTAATGTTATTTGTAAATCTCAAGTGTAGCAGAATAAGCAACAAACATCATTACATTATTTGAGAAAGGGCAGGACTATGTGAATCTGTATAGGAAAATCATTAGGCTTTTTAACTGATTAGGAGGTGTGGTCATGAGTTTCATGATAAAACTCCAAGAGGGGAGATAAAAGAAAGTAACAGAACTCTCCCAGAAATTCTGTGGAAATGAGTGATGCTGCAGAAAGACCTTCCAAACTCCCAGACATTTATAATTAAATACTGCATAACATACAGATTAAATTAATATCTTTTCAATCATACGCCCTTTTACGCAGTTCCTTTATTGATACCCTCTTCTGTTTAAGCATGTACTCTGATACCACGTACCTTTTTCTCTAGGGAGGTCAGTACCTGTTCTTACATAGTAAGAAACACAGATTCCGCTCCCCCCCAGCCCACCAACAAGCATCCTGAGCAGTTTAGTCATTAACTTATTTATATTTACTAATTTCACTGATGCCTCTCCATAATTTTCATGCATTAGATTTACCTTTGCTGAATTGCTCTCTACTTTCATCTTTTTTACCTACAACATTTTTGCAGCTTCCTGTTGCTATTTTAATCCATACACTCAGCAAAAACGTCTAGGCATAATGTTCAAAAATGGTCTCTTGGTTTCCATTTACTGAGAATGATAATGGAAAATATCTAACTCTGCACTTCAGAACAATGACTTGATGCAATCTATTAGTCTCGGTCTTTCAGAGCCTTCTTTCAACAAGAGAGAAGTGAGATGCAGCATGGGGACTAGCTAAATCATGAATGTATTCAAGTATGTCTCTCATAGGGAGTCCTGAGGTAGGTGACTAAGGAACAAAGTCATAACAAAGATATGTTAGTGAAAAACATTTGACTTTCTTCTTTAGTTGTCAACATACAGAATTCCTCCCTTCCCCATACGTGTGTCATGCAAAACTTACCTGTCTGATACACTATATCTCAGAATAAAACCAATTCTGATAAGGGCTAGTTTTTGTCTAATGGCAATTTATTACCATTTCAGCTTCTATCTGAATTGCAGTCATCTTTGGCTCTAAAAAACACTCTCCACAAATTCTCCATGGAACTGCCCAAGGAGTCTAAATCTCTGAGAAATATCAACAGCCATAGATTATGTATTGTAGTTATATAAAAAGTCTAAATATCACAGCCTCAGCTCCAATGTCACTGTTGACTGTGAGATTTTCTAGTTATTGCACTAACATTAAAATACTTCTTCAATGGACAAATGTTTTTTAGTATCTATGAACATGTACTTCTGGACCTAATATTCACTATATTGATACAGAGTAAGTAAATTGACCTAAACCTTTTAGAAGTGTAGATAGCCTTAGAAAAGACCTACTAATAAGCAAACAGCTCATTTGATAGAAATAGAAGAACTATGCAATAAACTCACTGTAAAAATTATATTCGATTTCCAAATAATAAAATGTTCTACCTGTGTACAAATACTATTGGAAGGAAAAAGTTGACGGTTTGTTTTTTTTTAAATAAAAGCTATTTAAGAATAATTAGAACAAACAGTACCCAGCTGGTACCTGTACTTACTCATTGCCCCAGTCCAGCCTCACTGTGAGGTGTCTCTTGACCTCTCGCACCTGATCCTGTGTCAAGTGACCTGACAGCAGCTGTCTACGTAGGTCAATGAGTTCATTCATCACATGGCGCAGTTTGTAGAAAAGATCTACCTTATGTTTCTGTAAAGGCATATTTTTGGGAGGAGAGGGGAAGAGTAAGAAAGAAAGAAAGAAAGAAAGAGAGAAAGAGAAGGGGGGGAGAGAAAGAGGGGGAAGAGATTAATAAGTTTGGAAGGAGAAAGAGTTTGAGAAAGAAGAAAGGAGAGAGATATTAATAAGTTACCAAATATTCATTTAATTACCCTAGAGGAACATTAATCCAGTTTGTACAAGCTTTAAAATATTTATATCAAAAAGTAGTGTTAACTGATGCTATTTAAATTGAATAATTTTATTTCTAAAGTTTAGTCTCAATCTGCTAAGGGGTCCATTTTTTGATGGAACCTAATGCTATAGATAAGAGGATTCATTACATGCAGCAGGGATCATTTATTCCAATCATATAATAAATTCAAAGTTTTAGATTTAAAGTAACAGAGAGGTGAAAAGGTTAGTTTTCTCTCAGCAGCTACCTTAATGGTTCTGGGGAGTTAGCAACAATGATTCACCACAACAGAAAACCACTTTTAATAGTTTTTATATTCCCATTACTAAAATTTACCCAGGTATCTATATTAGGTGAGGGGATATGAATATTCATTATCTGCACTCTAAAAGGAACTAAAGCAATTAATGATAAAATCCACCTGCAAAATTACTTTAAAAGAGGAAAATTACCATAGACAGTAAAAAAAGCCCACACTATCACCAGCGGGGGGTGGTGGATCTAAACAACTAACACCGCAATCCTTTCTAAAAGAACTAGTATTCCTCAAATATGGAAAAAAAAAAACCAAAACAAACCAAAAACCACCACCCCAAATCAAAGCCCCAAGACACAGACAGAATAGGAAATACTTTTTTACCCTGCAGGAAATAACTATATGGAAGTCTACAAAAAGGAAAGTGTGGTGCTAACAACCAAGGCCACCTGTTAGCACCAGTAGCATAAAGCAGCATGTCAAAACTACTCCAACAGCTGCTAAGTGAGAATTGTGTGTCAAGGTGGCTCTTGTCCACACAGCCATGTCTCATACTACATAAAACGGCCCAGGTGCGATGAATGAGGATCCCAAGAAGAAAAAAAAAAAAGAAAAAATCTCCTGTTGCAGCTGAGTGCTGTTTTTTTAAAAAGCTACGCTCCCTCCAGCCCTATCTGTATGCGAAACTTGAAAAGTTTGAATCTCACTTGGGGAAAACACTGACTAGATGGACTGGAACCGAGACTTTGCAAGCTAGCACTGTCTTGATCACATTTCTGCTTGTAAATGAATGTTTTGTAAGAGCTCTCTAAATAAAGATACCTGCATTTATCAAGACTAGATCTGATGGATCCCATAAAGAAAAACATAAGTGTTTTCTATTGCAACATATTATCAGAAAAGATGTTTTTCACTTGTTTTACAAAAATAGGTAAGATGAGATGAAAAAAATAATTTCCATCTACCTGAGTTTGTTTTCCTATAAGACCATTAGATTTGCATGATTTAGGAAAATGGATTTCAGTGCGCTCCAATTTGATCAGCAATTTGTTCATTTCTCTGAACCTGATTACACATCTGTTTTGCTGAAGCAGGTTAAGCACAGATGGAATCATCTGCCGTTCTTACTAACCAATTCTGAGATTAAAAGATGCACCATCTTTCAACTATGCATCGACATTGGTTCTGGTACCACCTGAAAAAATGAAATACAGACACCAGATCCAACAGAAGACATATATTTCCAGGGCTGAAAATACTTATTCTAGGAAGATAATCATAGAATCATTAAGGTTGGAAAAGACCTCTAGGATCATCAAGTCCAACCATCACCCCAACACCCCCAGGCCTCCTAAACCATGCCCTGAAGNAGTGAACCCAGGATTCGAGGTGCGGCCTCACCAGTGCCAAGCACAGGGGCACCATCCCTGCCCTGCTCCTGCTGGCCACACTATCCCTGACACAAGCCAGGGTGCTGCTGGCCCCCTTGGCCACCTGGGCACGCTGCTGGCTCATGCTCAGCCAGCTGTCAGCCAGCACCCCCAGGCCCTTCTCCACCAGGAAGCTTTCCAGCCACTATCCCAAGCACGAATAGCTGATAAGTATAAAATGACTAGATCTGTGTTTATGTTTTTTCACTAAACATGGTCCAAAGTAAGCCCTATATAAGCTGAATAAGACAGTAGGTATAGGAAATACCCATTTTTATATGCTATTTACGTAAATAAGAAAAGGTTGTAACTTCCTCTAACCCAAGATGAAGACAGTGGAATTTGGGACTATCCAATAAGCATATTAGGTATATCTATCGATAAAACAGTTGGTAATGAAATAATCATGAGAATCAGCTCCAAAATCATCATATTCAGACTACCCAAATAAACCTGCTGAAAGAGCCACTCACTCTCTTGTAATGATGGTTCAAGGCTATCAATGAATTCAAGTCCAGAACACTATGCCAGTTAAATAACTTTGTATTTTGGAGTTATTTTTACACAGGTTTGTTGTTTGTTTTTTTTTTTACCTAAGTATCAGAAGCACTTACTTTAAGTACAAATAAATAAGAAATGAGATTGTAGAATACAATTTTGTAAAAGCTAGTCATCTTAAGTCCTACGCAATAATCAGAAAAAAAAAGAAAAAACTCTCAAACTCAAACTTCTCTTGAACCTCAAACACCTCCATGATCATGACAATATGCCCTTTTAAGATTTAGTTCTCAGACTTATTCTTCAAAAAATATTTCATCTGCTTTAAACCGAGTGAGCAAGTATTGATAGACAGACAGGTAAACATATTGTGTCCTTTTCAGAAAACACAAGGTCCCCTATGAGGAAGGAAGAAGAGGTATCAGAAAGTGCAATGCAGGAGGAGCTGTAGCTGTGACCGCAGGCAAACAGTTATGAAGTGAACAATAGATGCAAGACCCATGAAGGTGGAGGAAGATACTTGTGTGAGAGAAAGGAGAGCTAGAACAGAGTTGAAGGCAGCTTAATTCCAGGCTGGAAGGCAGTAATGGGTTTGAAGCAGTCAAACAACAGTTTATAATGCCCCTCCTCACACCACAAGAGTCTAGTGACTAATAAGCTCCATTTGGGAGAGAGGGAGGGAGATGCACATATTTTAATGACTTTCCTCTGCCTTCTCTCTTTCAAGAAAAAAAAAAGACGACCTTCAAAATGCAACACTAAGCTAAGCTGATCAGGATTACTATCCCTATGTAAAGAAAACTGCTTAAGTGAAACAAATGATCCTGGACACCATGTTTTCAGAAGAAATAATTTTAAGCATTAGAGTCATTCAAGCAATTTTAGTCAGAGTAGCACCATGAACAAACCAGAAATTTTATCACCTTTTCAGTAGCTACATAAAGACATACCTGTCAATCTGGTATGTAAATATTAATTCTGTTTTACAGTAAACTTTCATAAAGCCTATAACCTGTTTCACCTAGCTTTGTCACAAGCTACAAAACAATGAACACTTTATCAGTCCATGCAGAATGATCTGATGTGCACATTTATGAACATATTTGGCAAGTGTTTTACATCCGGAATATAAAAGTAAATATTTATGCAAAAACTTCTATGGTAATAATTAAGGTGTGTCAGGGACAAAGCATCTAGATAGTGTTAATGAACTGAGGACTCTCTTCTTACAAGCAGCACAAGTCTGTCCTCTAGCACATTTTGTTGCCTTATTTTACTATCCCCAGATACAAATACATTTGCTGTGTTTCTTTGATCTGTTACTACTAACAAGTCCCCATTAGCGGTGCTTGGATAATCTTCATACAAACAGCTACACACCAAAAAGCAGAAATCTGGCATTAATATTTTTTTCTTTTAATCATTCCATATTAACTCTATGTAGATCAAAAGTAAAAAAAAATGGTTTTGCTGTTGTGGTGGGATGACCTTTACCGGCTGCCAGGCCCCCACCCAGCCGCTCTCTCACTCCCCCTCTTCAACACGCCAAGGGAGGTGGGAATAAAATGAAACTATCTGTAGGTTGCGATAAAGACAGGGAGATTGCTTACCAATTACTGTCCCAGCATAACAGACTTGGGGGAAATTCATTTACTTTATTGCCAATTAAAATAGAGTTGGGTGGTGACAGACAAAAAAGAACCCTAAAACACTGTGCCCACCCCAACTCTTCCCAGGCCCAATTTTGCTCCTTCATTCCCAATTCCTCCACCCTTCCTCCCACCCCAGCAGGGAAATGGGGGCAGTGGCCAGTCCATAGCAGCTCCTCTCTGCTGCTCCTTCCTCCTCACACTTCTCCCCTGCACCAGTATGGGTCCTGCCCATGGGCTGCAGTCCTTCAGGATAAACCTGCTCTGGTGTGGTCCTCCCCACAGACTGCAGTGTGGATACCTGCTTACCTCCTTCCCTTCCCTGCTCTGGCCTAGGTGTTCACAGGGCTGTTTCTCACTCTTTTTTCCCCCTCATTCTCACCACCTGTGCAGCCACTTGCCCTTTCTTAAATGTGCTCTCCCAGAGGCATCACCAGCTTTGCTAGCAGGCTCAGCTGTGCCCTGTAGCAGCTCTCTTGTGGAATCAGCCAAAACTGGCCTCTTACCACACAGACATCCCCACTGCCAACACCTGGGCACAGCACCTGAACCAGTTCTTTTGGGTTTTTTTTTAAACAGATAATCACATAAACTAAGCCTGCACTCACATGAACACAAAGCTGTTTCATGCTTCAGTGCAGTAACACAAACTCCCTGTTTCATGCCTATGGTGGCTTTGAAATACGAAGGCTGCCTTTGTCATTCTCCTCTAAATAAATACCACATAACATGAAAATATATAAAAAGACTGGTATATTATCAAAGATGACCTATTTATAGTCATTTTGTTACCATGACTTCATTTAACGCTACTGTAAAGAAGTCAGGATTTTGCCTCTCTCAAGAGCAATCCCTTAAGATATTTCCTATAGAATTGCCTTAGGCTATTATCGAGGACAGGGACACAAAAATTATTTTCCTTATAAAAGCAAGTGAGTAGCTTTTCCCAGGTTCCTTGTTATGGATTTCGGTATCTAAATTAGATATTAAAGCCTGCAAGCATCATCAGCACATGAAAGGAAATAGCAAAACTGGAAACAACACAAAACTCATTCCATTCTTTTCAGTTTTGTCTGGATTTTTTAATTAAGCAGATTATTTTATAGTAAAGCTCTGTTAGAATTTATGGTTTTGTGCAATATTTATAGTTTAATCTTACCCAAAATCTCTAATATTATTACCACACAAACCCTAAACACTCCCTATCAAGTTAGATAGTATTCATCAAATGCCCATTGATAAATAAAGGTCAGACTTTATAGGTCAATACAAAGATGTCTCAGGATAGGGAAAGGAACTGAAGTAAAGCTTGTGTGGGAGATGTGGATAGTTTGCAGGTATCAATACTGGCACCCACAGAAAAGGGATTTAGGAACACAATTAATACTTTTACATATTCTTGTGTTCTACGTGTGTGCCTAGACATCTAGTCCTGTTTTATTACAGAACTAAAATGGACTTTACTAACAGTTTAAAAAATACAGAAAACAAATAGGGAAAAGTACCATCAAGCATGAATAAAGTTAACTAAATTGCAACTCCCAGTTAAAACTACGAAGTACATTTACAAAGGGTTGTGGTACCACCCTGGCGTTTTCACAAGAGTTTGGGGCTGAGCTCACGCTTCTTTGACAGCACACCATTGAATGTTCAATGAACATTAGCCTTTCAAACAAGTAACAGGCTGAGAAAGGAGGGCACCTCAGTTTTGGTTTATTTCCATTCTTCTATGCTGAAGTTCTCTGTTTATTAGTAAGAATGCATTAACATGAATAGCTTTTATTCTCTCTTATGAATATTCATAGCTTTTATCTTCAAACAAATTATTTACTCTAACGTAAATCTGTTTTAAATGGATTCTCTACTGTATTCACAGAGGGAATTTCAATTTACAGTGCATATTACAGCGGAGTAAATTAGAGTGACAGAAAAAGACTATCTCACATTGTTACTAGTAAATTCTTCAGACTTTTGCCAGTGAAAATGTCTAAAAGAGCTTAAAATATTGACACATGACAAAGGGAAAACTTAGGCTGTAAAAAGAATGATGAAACATCAATAAAGAAAGCAAAAGCAGACCAAAACAACAAAATAAAGCCTTTACAAGATAAGCAGAGATGTTGCTATAAGCTTTTCCTTTATATCAGATTAAATGACATCTGAATCACCACACTTAAGTAGTACAGCAACTTTTTCCTGGATATACTATGTCCGTATGATTCTTTGAAAGAGTGAAATCCTTGAGCTAAAAGTTATGTTGAATTTACATCAGAAACTTCATGAAAAGGTTCCTTGCCACTCTTGGCAGCAATCCAAGTAGAATCTACAAGAATTCTGCCTTTCCCTGTGTCGCAAAACAAGAAATTCTCAAAAGAATGAAACCTGTGATGTGAAGTCTGAAATTACACAGAAGCTGATGTTATACTGGCATCCTCATACTAGCAGTATTATGCAAACTCTTTTCAGCACTCATTATTCCCACTATTTCTCTAAAATAGACTAGAAATTTCATTTGTGCAGAACTTGTGCTAACCTTAAATGCTATTTAAGAGCATTTAACATGCATTACCAGAAACTTTGTACAGCAAAGCAACAATTGGATTGCCTCCAAAATAATTGCAGAACTTCCTCAGACTGCACATTTCTACAAAAAAAATTTCAATACAGTTACATTAAAATCCTTTGTGATAGAAGCAATTCTTTGATCTGCTCCAGAACCAAAATGGTGTATATAAATCACAGCTATCTACCAACAAGTTCAAAAACCTGGTGATATGTTGTATCTGTTGCAAACCAAATGAATGCCCTACAGCTTTTCATAGCTATAAACATCATGCCGAGAGGAACCCAGGTAACATTACAGCAATAGCAACATTTAAGGTAATAACGTAACACAGAGGAGGCCAGATCTTCATAACGTTATCAAAGCTATTTGCTCTTGAAAAGGGCTGTCTTCTTTCCTAAGATCTCCATTACTGTCTATGAAGGACAGCGGGTAATATTTAAACCTGTTGTCACATTGCTCTGTGTTTAACAAATAAACCCATCTCAAGTTCCAAGCTCTCCATAGAATTATGAAGAAAAATATATTTATAAAGGGTTAGTACTACGCTACTGCCCTTCAAGAAGAGAAGTTTTTTCCTATTTGTTTGTATCACCTCACAGACCTTAAATGTCTAACTTAAAGATGCAATTCAGAACCTATTTTTATTGATAGTAATACAGTATGGTAGAAAGAAACTTATATTTTTCAATTTCCTTTATAAACAACTTTTCCACTTTAAAAATCAGTTATACCATATATGTAAATAACTCTAAGTTATTACACTCACTAGCAGTCAAGACACACATCTTGACTCTCATATCTTTTCCTTATTTACATCTTCAGGCACCCAAGTTGTCTAATACAGCATCTTGGGACAATAACAAATGACAACATTTAACAGCTACAGAAACAATTTTAAACAAATCTGACACTGCTTTGGTGTCTGACTTCATGCTATTAGTATTCATATACTTTTGTTACTTTTAGGCTCTGTATCATCAAAAAATGCAACTTGGCCAGAACAAAACAGGTATTCTGGGTATAAATTAGCGTTGTTTAGGGTTTTTTGGCTGTTTTGTTGGTTTTTGGTTTGTTTGCTTAACAGAAAAACAGGGAGGCAAAGAAGGGAGGTTGGTCATCTCCAGCAAAAACAAGGAGGGGCTCTGTGGGATAGTTACCTTGAGAATAGGAAAAATTTGGTTGAATAAATACCCCTGTCTCCAGCCCACCCCCATCCTGGCTGCCACCGATGGTAGCCTACATAATGAGATTGTGGAAGACTGCAATTTACCATTATTTTGCTGAAATTCAAGTGAAGTTCCTAATTCTTTAGGACTAGCAGCAACATTAACCTCCTTTCATAACATCATAATAAACTTAACAAAACTTAAGGAAGTGGAATCAAAGGGGATAATTATTCCGATAAACTCAGAGGTTTAATTCTTCGTTCTTCATTTCTAATACTGTAAAAACAAGTGACATTAAGACTCCCACCCCTTTTCAATCCATGTTACATTACTGAAGCCAGTTCCAAATCCTATGCATATTAAATGTACTTAATTTGTTTTCAGCTCAAAATGTCAGAACATATAATTTGTTTATTTTCCCTTCTGAGGAAAAAATACACATACAAGGTTTTTGCTATTTAATCAAGGATGATTTCTTGGTTTTTAGTTTCCTGCTGTCTCCCCCCATTTTTGAATGGCTTTATCATGTCATACAACTGTTAAAAGGACACAAGACAATACATTTTGCGTTATCATATTTCTTCAGAAGTATTACTAACTAAACCAGATAAATATAAGTCAGCCTTCTAAAACATAATACAGTAAGGAAAGAGCCCAAGAACATTAAAGAGGCTTCCTTTTTCCCAGCATGTGGCCCCAAATATCTCTCTGAATAAGATCAGCACAACTAAAACAGAAATATGAGTGAAGGAGAAAGGTCTGTAAACCAACTAAAGGGAAAAAATAGATCTCTGACATACATATAATTCTGTTATGCCTCTGGGAGATGTATAAAGACCTTCTGTGTAGAGTATTCACAGGTTACATTTTCAAGACCAAGCTTGAAAAGCATAATTTCCTTTTCTTTT
>VZTV01027503.1:249-10995 GCA_013400875.1 Anhinga rufa
CAAGATAGCACATAACTCTTCTGATTCTCTCCCCCATCCCACAGGGGTGGGGGTAGTGAGCGAGTGGCTGTGTGGTGCTTAGTTGCTGACCAGGGCTAAACCCTGACATAATCATATTCCTGGTGTTCTTGTTAACTGTTCTTGCATAATTTGAGAATGACAATATGATTTCTTTTTCTCTTCATAGAAGAAGAAAGCATTTTTTTCTTGAAATTGTATCCACCTAGTCAAATAAGAGTAGTTTATGTTCTGTTAAGTTAAAGTCCATCAAGGTAACATACATCTTAGTACTACTTAGTTTATGTTGACATATGATAGATTCTCTCTCATGTTACATTCCCTCTGAGAAATTATTTTTTGACATCTAAGTCAAGACAGAGGTATAATTCAGTCACAAATTCAAAGTTTAATTTGTGTTTCTTAAAGAAAAATCCTCCCCAAGCCTCATTCCTCCCAAGCCTCCCTTATGCTAGGATAGAGTTATGTGCTATCTTGCTCACTCTTCTCTTGATGGAAGGAATCGCCTTCAGCAGAATGAAGCTCCCTTCATCAACAAGCTTATTGTTTGATGAATAAGACAGTATCCTCAGAAGTAGAAAGCAGAGGTTTGAAACTTGCTTCAGCTTGGAATGAAGTGATCCAAGTATTCATGCTTCCTGAGTGCAATAACCACTGGAGACTTACATGAAAGATGTTTTTTTTCTTGAATAATTTTTAAAAGAATCTTCTAAAAACAAGTCCTGTACAGTTTTGAGGATTTTCTTTTTTTAAAAAATGCTTGTATGTCTTTGTGGGATCTGGCTTGAAGATTTTAAATTAGTATCAGATATCTTAAAAAGGCTCTTTACCTGAAACACAATGCAAAATATTGTCTGATGTTCTTTGGTATGGGAGGTCGAAGAAATCGGTGACATCACTGGTCTTCAGTAGTAGGAATGGAATGATATGGAGTAAAAATATATAATAAAAAGAGTGTAATCTTTTTTGTTATATTGCCATGAGCAATAACATCATTTTAATAATGAATATGTAGTGTGATCCTGGCACACTTGGGCAGATTAAGATTTTGCACTGAAAATATGTTCCCTTTTTTAAAGCAAAACAAAACAAACAAAACACAACAAAACAAAAAATCACTTTATCTGCAGGATGAATGAGTCCCTTTAATACACTGTAAATGTTACCCTGGCTGTGATCCAAGGGTTGTGATGTAGAAGGACTAAGTTGCTTAATTTCTGCATTTGAAGCCTTTGTTAAAAAATGTTTTAATCTTTTCTTGACTCCACTGTAGTTTAAAGCCTGGTTTAACATTCCAGCCAGGCCACAACAAAGAGCATCATTGTTTAACATGCTTTTCCTACAGAGTCTGTCAGATGTGCTGCATTATCTAAACAATGTTGGCAGCAAGTACACAAGTAGCAAGTGTGAATCAAATCAAAGAAGTCCACAAATCCGGACTCCAAGCCTGAACGTTCCCAGACTCTAAGGGTGTAGCAAGAGTGTCTGGTTATCAATAAGCCTAATCAACGATAATCCTACCATTTAGAATTTGAATCCAACACTTGATGGCTTCCTACTGGTAGGGAATAACACACGCCACTGTTTGACTTCATGTTTCCATCCTGCATTGGAACCACCAAATTAGGAACTATTCAACCTTGTTCTTTACCTCCAACATACAAAAAGAGGGTTGGTCCCAGAAGAATGTTGTCTGATCCTTGCTGACACACAAGACTAAGTCCCAGTGCACAGAATAAGCAGTGAAGCTATGGGCTTGGCTGCCAATCCTCTTGCACTGGCCTCAGCCTCACCTTCCAACCTACTCCATCCTGCTTGACACATTCCTAGCAGCAGTAACCACCTCACTAAAATCTGCCTGCTCAGCTCTTTGGGTGAATTTTTCCTCACCTATTTCCATCTAAATGAATTAAGCTAGCAAAGATCTCCTATTTAAACTCTGAAACTGGTCTGACTCACAATGAGTAAAATGCGTTTAGGACTGATTGTACGAACAGTTCAGCCTGAAGGCCTGAGGAAAGCAGCTCAGAGAAGCCAACTACATTAGGTCTTTGATGCTATGAATATAGGCACCTTCAAAGTAAAGAAAAGTATCTGTGGAAGAACTTCAGAACTTCATTAACTTATTTTATTGCTGTATCATTCCTACTTCCAATGTAGGATACTCTGAAAGAAATTTAATTTTTCAAAAATATAGTTTTGAAAACATACTTTAATACAAGCTACAGTACCTCAAAAATAAGTTTTAAAGAGCATTTGTTTCAGGGAAAGTTCCACTAAAAAACAAAATAAGTGATGAAAACAAGATTAAATATATTCAGTGCAATCAGCTAATACTAGTAAATATGAATTGTGGTTCCATATGTTTGCAATAACAATTAGTTTGAGGTTCTGTGAGAGTATTACAACTTTTATTGTGGGAGGTGCCACCCTATAACACACAGATTAAGGGGCCAGAATGTGGTAGATGCTAACTGAAGATCCCAGTCTTTGCAATAGGGTAAAATTAGGTTCAGCTGTGTGGTCTTAGAAGGGATAGCACCTGCACTCGATTTCAGCACACCACAGCAGGCCAAATCGTGCCTCAACAGCCTCTGTGAAAGAAGGGGATCTTCCCTTTACCACCTCATTACTCCATGTTGTCAAGTATTTTACTTTCTATGCTCACAAAAAGAAACCTTAATTAATTGACTTCTATACAGCATTTTGCTACTGTGACTAAACTTAGGCATAAGTATAAAAATGTTTCATCTTGTACTGCCTTTTGGTATTATTCTTCAAAACCAGCTCTCACTTTTACATTTTTCTTTTCTTTTAAACAAAGAAATACATTTTATGTTGTGACTTTAAATATACAGCAGTAAATTTAGCAGGATTCTATAACATGTCAGATATTTACTAGAAATCAGAAACGTGCCAAGTTCAGTTGTTCTTCAATGTCAGGTCTGCAGTCTTGTAAGGACTTAAAAAATAAATTATAGAAAGCTTATTATTAAACAAGTTCAGCAAACAGTATATCTATAGATCTATTTTTGTCATGTACTTCTAAAATAACACAC
Source organism: Anhinga rufa (assembly GCA_013400875.1). NCBI lineage: Eukaryota > Metazoa > Chordata > Aves > Suliformes > Anhingidae > Anhinga > Anhinga rufa. Next base: position 3,327 of record VZTV01027503.1, read on the forward strand.
AAAAATTATATTACTTCATTTAAGTTTAAGCAAATGAGAAAAAATGTGTATTCTTACTATTGTATGAAATTTGATTTTGTGCTCAACATAAAAGAAAAAGTACATTAAAAGGAATATAGATATGAAGAAAAATTTTTGTCTTCTTTGAAGAGTTGAAGGACTAAACTTCAAAATTTTGGCTGTTTCTTGGAAAAAACATTGTTCAGGCAGCTAGGAAGAAAATAAAATATTCTTACTAGAAGTAAGAATAAATCTGTTCTTTTAGCATGGCTTTTAAACTCTTATTTTTGTTCTCCTTAACTTTTTAATTATATTTTGTTTTAACAATGAAATGCGGCAATACAAAACTAAAAAATCATCATGAAAATGGAGAAAGACGCAAGAGAATCTCCAATAGGATATAATAAAAAAGGATTACAATATGCCAACAAGTGTGTATGTATCATTTCATCCACTTCATGAACAGGGCTGCAAGTTCTGTCTTTGTAAGAATTATTGGTTTTAAATTACAACATTATAGTAAAACTAGGTTAATTTATAGCTGAACCTCCTCATTTATTTTAATACTGTTATTAGTTTCAATTTTCTAAAATATTTAAATTCTTTTTTTCAGGAACTCTGCATTTCAAATAACTTCTAAATACCAAATTTTATAGGAAGGAGTTATTTCACTAGAAGAGCTATGTCAACATGAGTAAAGCAGGGCAAGAGGAAACGCAAATGAAAAACAAATGACATAAACAATAGTAAAGAGATTTAAGAAAATATTTGTTAATGTTGCCAACCTGATTAATTTTCTTCTGCCTGAGGGAAAATCATGGTTGACCAATGAGTAGAGATACAAAAAAAAATTGTTTAGTGTCCAAATTGTTATCCTAACTTCATGTCAGCTCACAAAGAAAATAAAGACTTGCAGCTTTGCTTTCTTCTAGCTTTGAAACTTTAAACAGGTAATGTTTCCGAGAATTTTCACATAATAAGAAATGTGATTATCTCTTCTCTTCAAATGTGCTTTCCCACTCTGTTTCTTTGCTAAAATTTACTAAACCTGGCTGCATACAAAAAACCAAAACTAACCAGAAACTTTACAGTTAATTACTAAGAAAATGGGCTTTGCATGGTGGATGTGGAAGAACAATACATATCCTTTTATCCCAGAACTTGGGGTACTCCTCTAGATCTAGAAACAACTTTTACCTGTCATGAGCTACATGTCATCCAAGTAAAGCACACACAGTATGCAGGGACTGCAAATGCTAAACATATCTGTGGAACTTTGTTCTCAGAGTAATGAAATTTTCATTTCAGGCTTCATTTGCTCACCAGAAAAGGACTAAGTAGATGAAAAATGTAGCATGATCAATGCACTAGGCACACACTGCAGCTGTGCCATGCAAACACCAGTTATTAACACAAATTTGTCTGACCTCTTCCACCCCTACTGATTCTGGAAGAAAGACAGATCTTGAATGACACAAATTCATCTTCCTCCACATCAGTACACCTGTGTTGAGCATGCAGGTAGTTAATGTTCCATTTCTCTCTCTGTCAACCTGGGAAGAAGAGGAGAACAGCCTGCAAAGCCTGCTCTCCTTCCTAGGCAAAAGTCAGCAAGGTGGCTGATAACTAAATACCTGGAGTATTCAAGTCCAATGCCATTAGAAGAACCCAACATCTCCTCTTAATCACTAAGAGCTGCTATTGTGACTTCTAATCAATATTCCAGCTCAAATTTATATTAGTTAATTGTGATGAAAAGTTATTACATTTTTACATTACTATAAAATACAGATAATACATTCGCCCTTTTAGATGGCATCTCTAACAATTGCCATTGAGCAGTGATCCTTTATTGAAAAGTCTGGTTGGAGTTTAATGAAACCTGTTTAAAATTTTAAACTGTAATTATTTTAATCTTTCTTCCCTGGCAGATTAATGAGGAGCATTTAACATCCTTTCTCACTGATTTCTTTTAATTTATTCCTGAAATATTTATTCTCATTCTGTTTTAAGACTGGCCAGAAATTATATTGGATTAACTTAGCAGATATGTAAGAAATCAGGTATTCTTGATTGTTTTGATGTTGTGTTAAATTGCTTAATAACTGGCAGTGACCAGATGATGCTTTGTTTTTAAAGCACTTGTAAACTGGCAACATCAATTTGTCTTACACAATTGAGTCATCTTTTTGGGTCACAGTCCACTTACACAGCATAGTCTTACTGGCAGAAGGAGGCACAGGCCTCCACAGCCTCAGAGAAATTTTCAAACCAGGGCCCCCATCTCTGTTAGGCAAAAAACTTCCTTTTTTCACATGAAGTCCATTTTTTCCCTTCAATTTGAAGAAAACTAAAATTTCCAGAATAGGTTATTAGAAGCCATAAGCAAGGCTGCATTTTGCATTTTTAGAAGTGAAAAATGTGGCAAGAAATGTCACACTAGAAATTCCTGGGTAATAATGGCTTGGGAAAAAATGGTCTTAAATATATAAGAGTTAAATAACTCCTTATAAAGCTCATCTTCTGTGATTTTAGCAAGCATTAGCATATTTCAGGCTTTCCATGAGAGTCTTAGCACAGCAGAGAGGAGATATTCAGTGTTCCCCTCTGCAGGGAAACATCACAGAAGGGGGACACCACTGAAAGGGTGTGCAAAAGGCAGCACTGAAAGGCCCACTGATATGTTTAATGAGGGCAGTTTATGCCAGGAGTGAAGAATTCAGCCACAAGCGCACACAGAATCACAGAATGGTGGGGGTTGGAAGGGACCTCAAGAGATCATCTTGTCCAACCCCCCTTCATGAGCAGGCACACCTAGAGCAGGGGGCACAGGACCGCATCCAGGCGGGGTGTGAATGTCTCCAGGGAAGGAGACTCCACAGCCTCTCTGGGCAGCCTGTGCCACTGCCCTGGCACCTGCACAGTGAAGGAGTTTTACCTCATATTCAGGTGGAACTTCCTGTGTTCCAGCTTGTGACCATCGCCTCTTGTCCTGTCGTTGGGCGCCACTGTAAACAGTCCATTATTGGAGCCCACCTGGGCTTCTGGGAACTTCATGTACATGGGCCAGTTATGGGCTGGCACTGATCCAGTAGGTAGCCCAGATTATCTGACAGATCTCTGATAACATACTTTATCAGAGTCACAGAGTTGCCCTTTGTCCTGTCGTTGGGCACCACTGAGAAGAGTCCAGTCCCATCCATCTGACACACGCCCTTCAGATACTTATAAACATTGATGAGACCCCCCCTCAGTCTTCTCTTCTCCAGGCTGAACAAACCCAGGTCTCTCAGCCTTTCTTCATAAGGGAGATGCTCCAGCCCCTTGATCACCCTTGTGGCTCTCCTCTGGACTTGCTCAAACAGTTCCCTGTCCTTCTTGAACTGGGGGGCCCAGAACTGGACACAGTACTCCAAATGCAGCCTCACCAGGGCAGAGTAGAGCGGCAGGATGACCTCCCTCACCCTGCTGGCTATACTCCTTTTAATGCACCCCAGGATACCATTGGCCTTCTTGGCCACAAGGGCACATATGTATATATCTATCTGTGCCCATACTCATCAGATTTTCTATCTGACTGTATCCATAACTTTTGAACTTGCTGGCCAACCTCAGTCAGTGAGTAAAGGGTGTCAGAGATAAAATTCTACAAGTTTAGTAAAAAGATATTGCTGCCCAGAATAAAAAGCTCTCCTTAGCATGGCCCATTTAGGAACAGGCTTCAGATGAGCTCACACCATGGGGGAGAGATGGCCTAAATGACTGAAATGCAAGAAAAGCTTTTAAATGGGGCTTACACTTTACTAGACACCAGAGAATCCAACCGTGAGGCACAAATCCATAGGAAACCAGGCTTCATTTGTTCCGCTCGCTGCACAGGGAGCTCCTTGTTTGTATTAAAGCAAGGATGACTTTCAGTGCAGTTTCACTTTCTGCCAATATTATTTATTTATACCACACTGCAAATGTGAGTGGCATTTTGCCCTTCCTCCAATGTTTCTGTCTTGAGGAACTTGGCCTATGGGCCAAAATTTTGTCCTCAATTTCATTTGCTCCAGGAATCATTCACAGTTAACTTGATACAGGAAGTAACTCTTTCCATTGAAGTAAGTCAGAATATGTGCCTCTCCCTGCTGTGGCTGATGAGAATTGGTGATGGGGACAGATTGGGCGAGATGTCTGCAGCTCCAAACTCTGAGCTTTGCACAGGGGGCCCTGAAACAGTTAAGTCAGAAAGGTGAATATTTTTAACTCATAAGAAACTTAAGAGATATTTGGATTTCTTGTTGCAGTGTTAGACATATTCCCACCTCTTTTACAGATAGAAAAAGCCTCTCCCTGAAGACAGCAAAATATCCACCTCTACATTTATGGACTCAGAATATAAAGGAAGTGTGACAGCCCCACATGTTGACCTTGAATGCTGCCTTTCTATGCAGGAGTCAATCCTGCCAGGTGCTCAGGGTCCCTGATTCACACTGGAAGCTGAAGACATTTGTCACTTTGCCTGATGCTCAGCACCTTCCTCAGCACAGGCTTTCTCCACAGTTTTTGCCAAAAGTAAACAGAATTTTTGACTAGGCATTATGTATTTTCTTACCTAAGTAGTACAAAGGCTTGGTCATTTTGCAAAAGAGTTGAAACTAGCACAGCTGATGAAACAGCAGTTCTGTGTTGTAATAAAAATGAGGAGTATTATTATAAATACAACAGTATATTAATGAGTGCTTTTATGGTATTAATTTCAATTGCTCCATCTTTAAAGAAGTATTTCCACTGCTAGTTTGATACAGGAAGTAAATTTTTCCAGGTCACTCACACCTTTATCTTCATATTGTTGTGTCATTTAAAACCATTTCAAGGCTCTCTTGTATGGAAAAGAGGTTATACTCTATTACTAAGTATTCCAGCCATAACATTTAAGCACTAGGAGCCCCTGTATGCAGTTGAATATTTAAATATGTTCTAAATATATTGCTAGTAGGCTCCAAATAAGGCATGTGAGAAGCACAGTGTAGGTAGATCAGAATATTCCTAATGTGTCTTAAACTTACCAAGATGAGCTTCTCTCAGTGTTTACTCATTAGCTTAGCTAGTATAAAAGGCAAATTTCACTATGTACTTAGACTTACCACATATAATAGTATGCCCAAGCCAGAAAAAAAAAAAAAGTGTGTTCTGACCACATGCCAGGTAAAAAGAAATACAGAATCCTACTGCAGATACAGTTTTCACATGTTTAAACAAACTGAGAAGAGCATTGGCTAGGACTTCGGGATTACGTTGATTNNNGATTTACCAAAATTTAGTTAAATTACACCTTCTGTCTTCACTACAAGTTAATGACTACAATATTCACCAAAGTAAGGTAAAAATGTAGCTTTTATGCCTAGTGGAGACAAGGACTTAGAACACTATAACAAGGTTGCTTAAGTAGCACAGTTGTATCATTGTATACATAAGGCTAAAATTTTCAGATGTATTGTCAGCTTAGCATCCTAAACCAACTTTAGTTTCTCACTCAGGTGTTCAAGAAATTCTTAATAAATAAGGCACTTGTATTAATGGACTAATTAATACTGATCTTTCAGTTTTAGAAAACTATTCAATTTCCCTAAGGAAATGTTATGTAAGGAAAGGTGATGTGTAGAATATATGTATACCAATATATACCTGTATGGCCATAGATGACTGTAAGGAAAAGGTGAAAAGAGAAGAAAAAGTAATCTTCAGGATTTTTCTGTTCTGAGGCAAGCACCACTGAAATCTCCGAGTTCCATCATTCTTCTCTGCTCTCCTTTTTCAGAGAGCGAAAAGGCAAGGCTGGTATTACTTCTTTTGTATTTATGGTTAACATTACAACAAAGCAGGTTTCTATTAAAGTTCATCTCCTAGCCTCCTTTAACCATTGACTTCATCTGACTGTCTAGGCTCCTTCTAAAACAAGGTAGATACTTTCTCCATAAAGCACTTCTTCCCAACTGTATGGGCTCTCTGGGGTTCCTCAGCTTTCTTCAGTGTCTGCAGAGAAATTCTGAGCAACAAACTTCGACTAAACCTTTAAATGATCAGTTAAGTAAGACAAATTGCAGCCCCAGAACCTGAGGAGGGAGAGGAAGTGAAGAAGGTCCACTGACATAATAGCTTATAGAGGCATTATCTGGGAAAAGCAAGGAGGGTTTTCCAGTAAAAGATGTAGCTTCTTTCCACCCATTGAAAGTGGAAAACATATAAAGTTTCTGATGTATCTTGAGGAATTATTTTTTAGTAGTTTAAAAAGACTTATTTGGGGATTAATCCAAGAGTATTGCCTCAGTAATATCAGATCATGCTTGTCTGATTTTGACCTTTAAAATGTTTTACTAAGCTTTTAAAGACAATGAATTCTGTTACAAAAAAGATATTTTGTAATGTAAAACTGAACATACCTGGTCATTTCTGACAATCTCAAAATGTTTTTTCTATCTTTTTTTTTTTTTTGGAAACAAGATGTTATAAAGATTCCACATTTGTAAATATTTTGCCTTGAACTAGATAGTCATTTTCCACTGGGGAATGGTTTTCATTCTAACTTGAAAGACATACAAGCCATTGTATGTACAAGACATACAAGCATCGGGCACTGGGAGTAGAAGGAAACAGTGCAGGTTATCCTGTGGCACTTGCTGGGCTGGTTCTACAAAATAATGCAAAGAAGAATATTACATCAGAATTGAAAGATGTCCTACTTCTTACAAACAGGAGGTATTCAGGGAAACTCATTCATGTCCTTACAGGACACTCTCATGGGCTGCCAATTTGAGAAGAAAGGGTGTAGGAAAGCAGGAGAAAAAAAAATTTCAAATCAAACTGGAAATGAGTGCCACAAGGAAGTCCCTGAGAAACACACAATTGGTGGCATCCAACAGCCCTGGAAGGCTCAGTGAGTTACAAAGGGATGATGTTTCAACGTGAGCATTGCCCCAGACTCTAGTTCAAAAATCCAGCAAAGAAATAAGGGACTGAGGCCAGAGGGCTGAAAGGATCCAACCAAAGTGGAACAATAACTTGTCCAAGCATAGATCAGCCTAAAAATTAAGAAAGCTAAGGTTTTACATAATTAAAGGTGTGGCTGCTCCAGAAAAGTACATGAGCCCAGGGGGATTAAGACTGGCCTAGACCAAAAAGGGTTACTTGGTGATAAATAACTCTTAGAAATGGTAATTATGTTATGCCCTAATGTTATTTACTGCCTAATATTGTTCACTGTGACTCCTTTAATTAATCTACCTGACATTCTCACTAACTCATTCCTTTTATCCTTTGCTGAGATTAAAGGCCCTTTTTATCTTATTGCTTTTGTGTTCATTGTTGGGTGAATCCAGTATGAAATCAGATGACCATGTGCATTTTGAGCACCCGTGGCACTCACTTCTGGTGTCCACAGCAAGCTTACTTCCCCTTCTAAAATTATTGAAAGTTCTTGACATTCCTGATCACTTTGAAATCAGTTTACTCAAGACAGAAAAGAAGATCCTAGAGTATAACATTCCCCAGCTCACAAAATCCCTCAGAGTGAGTTTCTTAGAGTTATTCTTAGGCTAGCAGAAGACCCTTGTACTTTTCTCAAAGATTTCTCACTACACTCTGAGACACTTTGAGAAGCTATCTAGCTAAATTACCCAGTAGT
>VZTV01027510.1:0-15681 GCA_013400875.1 Anhinga rufa
TGTGTGTGTGTGTGTTTGTGTACCATTTCTGTTTTCCAGGGTGATTTAAAAGCAATTTAAAAACTATGAGAAGTGAGGTGACCTGAGATAGATCCCTCCACTTTGACAACATGTTTTCACCAGAAGTGGGTAGCTTTTTCAATTGTAAATACAGCCCTACCCCTCTGAGCAGTTTGTTTTGGGTTTTTTTTTTTCCTTGGGTCAAGTCAAAGGCAACACACACCTGCCTTTCTCTTATAACCCAGACTGGCTCTTCCACCCATGAGGCAAGGAAAAGTGGAAGTGATTTTACTGCCCTGTGAGGCAGTGGGCTTTTGAGCATCATGCACAGATCGAAGTGGAGTGGGTTGATTGCTTTTGAAGAGACCAAGAGGCAACAGACAGGCTCAATGGTGAATACTGCAGATGCTCTTCAGTCCGACCGTGCTGAATCAATGTGCTGTCTTGTCTCAGTGGCAGGTACTGCCCTTGTGAAGGAAGATTGCTCCTTTCTTAAACACATGGTTTTGATTACAGAACAGAGACTTCAGAGGAAAATGCTCTTGGCATCTCTTTATTCAAGCCTCGTCCTTGGATCTAGTTTGTGTCCTTCACTAGCAATGCCGAGATCCTGTGCTGGCTGAGCAAACCAACGGCCATGTGTTCCCTGCCCTCCCAAGGGCACAGCCAGCTACAGAACAGGGCATCGCTGCTTTTCCACTAGGGAGCTGGTGTCCAGGGTGTAAAGGTCTGCTGCAGTCAGACCACAACCTACCAACGCGCTGGCCAAGCACAGAAGCTTTGGTTGAGTACCCAGCAGAGAAACCCAGGGTGATTCTGAAGATGATCTGAAGAGTTTCCCCTCTCAGTCTCTACAAGTGTTTTGTAGATGGAAATTACCAGCTAATAAAACACTTGCCTTGCAGGGGTTTTCCCCACCTCTGAGCAAGAGTTAAGGACGGTTTAGGTGGTCAGCTTCGCTCTGTCAGACGCAGGAGCCTCGGGCTGCATGGTGTCGTTGGCCACCACCTTGGCTTCTCCGTACGTGTCTATGCATTTCCTCACAGCTTTCAGGATGAGCTGTAACCGTCTGTCTAAAGCCAAGAGATGGGGTTCGGTGAGGACAGGTGCCAGGCGGTCCTGCAGGAGGGATTCCCTCATCACGTCGCTGAGCTGATATTCGGGCTCAGCCAAGAGCTGCAGTCGTAATAATGTTGTCCTCTTTATTCTGGAAAAAAAGAAATGGGACATCTTAATGCAAACTTCTTGCTGCATCCTAGCAAGAACGAGCTGTCTGAGCCCCTTGGTGGTGGGGGAAGGAGGCAGGGCAGAGATGGGTGAAGATACTTGACAAAGAACTTTGGAACAGAAGATTTTTGCAGAAACTTCTGCTTCTTCCTTTGTTTTTCCCAGACTGCAGAGTATTTGTACTGCAGATCTGTCATCAGAAAGAAAAACATGATAGAAGTTCTCAGTAATGAGTGTTTCTTCCTCTGAGTCAGAGAGGACCCAGTTCCCCAGCTTACTGCAGGGTGGTGCCATGTTCCCAAGGATGATATTTATGGGGTGGGGGCAGAGAGGGAGATAACATGAAGGGGCATGAAAAAAATCTGTCAAACTCTGAGCAAAAAGAGGGAATATTTCCTGGAACTGATGTAATTGTGACTTTTTACCTTAAGAGGTACTGAGATTTGAATATATTATTTACCTTTGACAAAAAGTGGGATGAAAAACTATAATCTTGTAACACTTCTGGGAATGAAACTAAGTATTCTGAAATCACTTGTTTAATCCTCAGCAAAAGTGTTTTGATTTCAGCATCTCTAACACTGAAATTAATGAGTGGTTTTAATTATTGCCCTTTACATTTTGGAAACAAAGTAGTCCATGTTCGTGAAGCCATTGCTGTTTAGCTGAGCCAGAATTTTCAGATGGAAAAAGATGTAGTGAGAAACATTTTTAACCAGCTCCAGAATTTGCCTTTGTATGCCTGTTATTTACCCAGGGCATCGATCGGGAACAGTGATCTGGCTCTCTGCAACTCTAATAGGGCACATGCTGCTCAGATGCCAGGGGAAAGGCTTGTTGCTGCTGTGGGGCCTGACCGAGCAGGGGCTGAATTGCACCAGGTGCTCGTAGTGCTCTGGAGCAGCCAAGCGAGGTTGTGCGTCTGTGGTCAGTGATGCCTGTTGCACTGCACAAGGGAGGGAGAAAGGTGCTGTGACCGGCTGCCTCCTGAGCAGTGCTGGCACAGGGGCAGGTGACTTAAACTGCGGCTGTTGTACTGGCTGCCCTCTGCCAGGCTTGCATTAATATCCCTGGGGAAGAAAAAATCAATTGATCAAGTGCTAAGGCTGGCAATGAGGCTTTAAATCGCTGCTGGAGCATGGCTGTGAGGTTCTGCCGCTGCTGCCAGAGAAAGCCTTATACAGAGCAGATGTGAACTGCAGCAAACGAGTGTGCATGCACCCTCTCCTTCTAGGCAAGGGGTGGCTCTGAGGAGCTGCTGCGGGTAAACACCAGCTGTGTTTGCTCTGGTCCGAACAGCGACGGGGCTTGGAGGTAGAGAACGGGATAGTCTGACCCTGTGGGGAATGGCTTATTTAATGCTCTAACAGTTAACATAAGAAACAGGCAGAATATGGAAAGGAGTGTGAGATGGAAATCCTGCCCTGCTCCTCTCCCACAGGGCAGCTGTAAGCCCGCTCTTGTACTGAATTGTTGAAGATTTGACCCAGAGCCTTCTAGGGACTTCATCAGCCAAGGAGATACATGAGTCAGGTTAACTGGGGGCTGTTTTCAGACCTATCTGTGCCATGTTGAGGCCTTTGACTCTTTCAGGAAAAGGACCATCTCTGTATTTGTGCCATTTACTGTACTCGGAGCAGTGCTGGGAGAGGAGAGCAGCAGACTTCAACACGCGGGACAAGGACTGGTGTGGGAGCTGTGAAAGGTAGCTAAAAATACCAGAAGACTTAAATCTGCTGGAAGCCAAACTTGGAGAACTCAGCTGGGAATGAGGTGAACATGTTTAAGAGGGAAGGAACAGCCTGTTATTCAGCATCCCTGTGGTCTGAGTGGTCCCTCCTGCCTGGAGGGGCTGGAGGACTTTGCTCCTGCTTAGGTGTGCACGGCTCAACTTCATGTAGGAACAAGGAGGTGACTTGGTGGGCTGAGTCCAGCTAGTTGGTCAGGGCAGGCTGACATCTGTGGCTTCTCTACTTCCTCAAAGAAACCTTTTTATTTCCTTTTCAAGTGTTTTTGGATGCTCCTCCACTCCAAATGCATTGGCTGTTGTGGGAAATGAAGTTTTGTGTGTCTCCCACTGGCAGCATGAGTTGCTTTTATGCTGTTCTTGGCCCTAGTTGGCTTATTACAAGGTGCGACTTGCAGGTGGTCCTACCGCTGTCTTTTACAAGGAGAACTAAATTAAGAAGAGCTTCTGGGAGGTGGATCTGGAAGAACAGGAAGGATCTGACCTGTGGATTTTACTGTATACAGGTCATATTAAGAGGCAGAGTTAATTTAATTTGCACAAAATAGGAGTTTGTGAGAAGGATTCTCTGTGAGCCCGCAATTATAAATGAAAAGACTCGCTGAGTGCAAATAACAGTTCTTAAAATTAGATCCAGTAATACAAGTGTATGGGGAGAGAGTGCAGTTAGCACCCTGAGGCTGAGATGGAGCAGGTACAGCGAGGAAATAGGTTAGGTGTCTCCTAAAGAGAAACCACACGGAAGAGCAGCTTTTTCTTGTCTCTCAAATTTCACTTTCAGCTGATGATTTATGTGAATTAATAAAGGGAGAAGATAAGATTCAAACAGCAAAATTTATGAGTTTCTGCTTAATGCCATGGGAAGAAACCTGATTAAAGTTCTACCAGGCTTTTGGATGGAGATTTCTGAGCTTCATGTCAGACAAATGGGGCTGATAGCACCTCAAGTCGATGGGCTGGGAAATGCTAGGAGACACTTCTGGAAGGGTTTGATCCAATGGACAGTGTCTCCTGGTCTATCAGCGAAAGCTTTTACACTTGCAAGGCCTTTTAGCTTCAACGGGAAAGTATCTAGGAAGGATAGTCGTGTGACACCGTAGCAGGCTGCAGCACAACAGAGGTTATTACCCTAACTGATATAAAAGCTTAATCCCTGTTTCAGGGACAACTCGTGATTCCCGTGCTCCGGTGTCTGGCCTGCCCCCTTGGCTGGGATTAGCAGGAGGTCTTCCCTGTGCTGCTGGATAGAGCCAGGCCTGGGTGACTTCCAGCAGCAAGCACTGCCAGCCCGTTACAGTGAACACCAACGTGTCTGGGAAGGAAGATGAAGCTGGCACTTACATGCAGCACTGGGAGAGCGGGGCCAGGATGGAGGTTTCATCATGGGAATGCCGCCCGAACCTGGGGGGGTAAGCAGAGAGTGCAGAGCTTTAGTGCCTGCCCACCCCCTCCCCTACATCCCCAATGTCCTCCCACAGCCTCACCCTCTGGCGTTGTCCAGATGTAAGAGGAAGCCGTCATCCCCAAACTTGGTGAACATTTCATAGTGGTGACGGTCCATGTTCCCTGGTAAAGGGCAGACAGAAGAATAGAGTTTCCCTTGCATGTGACCAAGTAATATTCTGAACTATCCTATGTTTTCTTTCAGATCTACGGGAAATACTTGTTGCCTTGCTGGAAGTGTCTAAGATGCTCAGAGCTGCTGCTTTCATCTTGCTGGACCCCCAGGGAGTGGGCTGGGGTGGGCCTGGGGCTCCCCCCACCCACATGTCCGGAGGGGTTGTGCTGGCTGGCTGTGGGGTGACAGCAGTCTCCCAAAACTGTCTCTGGAGCAGAAGGGATGGCTTTGAGAAACACCATGGTGTGGGAAGGTGGACAGGCTGACGCTGAAGGTCCACACAAAGGAGGGAACATTATTTCCCCCTTCATCATACCTATTAGGAAGTCAAATATGGCCATGTCAACGATGTTAAGCAGCCGGTTGCCGTTGCTGTAGGGGTAGATCTCCCTCACCGTGTTGCAGTAGAGCGGATTCACCTCCCACCTGCAGGAGATGGAGAAGGGGAAGACACACTCAGTGGTTGCTGCTGCCCTGTCCCAACAGCACCCCAATGCTGGTCTCCCATGCAGAGATGGAGAGGAGGAGGACTTAAATCTCCCTCCTTGTGCATGCAGGAGACTGGAAGTCAAACCCAGTAAATGCCCAGGCATCAAGAGTTACTAGACTAATTATGGGCGATCTCTGAACCTTGGCCTTCCTCTGCCCGGACATACAATTTCTATATATATATGTCTGTGTGTCTGTACCCTGCGCATTCTCCTTCCCATGCGCTCCCTGCAGTGCCGATATGGGAAGCAGCATCATTTACCCACTTACTCCTCTTTTCCATCAAACGAGTAGGACCGGATCCATGGGTTTGGGATGGAGAGTCGTGGTGCCAGGTTGAGGGATGGCAGGAAGGCAGAGAGGGACCCTTCCAGGAGGTGAGGGTTCCCACACACCGCGTACTCGGTCTTGCACATGTATGGGCACTTGGCAAAGAAGCACACGTTGCTGGCTGGGAGAAGAGAGAGGAGAACTGGGGAAAGGAGCTACGATCTGCAGGAGGCTGGAAGGTAGTCTGGACTGGCCTCTTCCCCATCGCGTGACGGTGACTGCGTATACTGTGGTGTATGTAACCACATCATGGATGTGAAACTGCCATTTGGCAGGCTTGATGGAGGATACCTGGATTTCTGCTGACGGACAGACCTGGTCCCATGCTAGGGGAAAGGTTGGGGAAAACTAGGCAGGAGAGTAGATCTGGCAGATGATTCCAGCTGGAGGCTGAGGGACGCCTCTGCTGTACCCATGTCTTTGCGCATCTGGTTCACCCAAGAACACAAGCCTGTTTTGCATGCGTACCCTGCCCTTCCACCCATCATGGACCAACGTGTCTGATCCCAGCTCGCGGCAGCCAAGCACTTGCCTACCTGGTGAGACAAAAAAGACGCTTTGCAGGATCTCATTCTTGGTGACCTCCAGGATCTCCTTGGTGACGTTGATCCACCTCCCAACTGTGGGCGGCACCCTCCGGAAATCCAGGATCCTGCACAAAAGGGACAGTGGCTCAGAGCCTGCGGTGCAAAGAGATGTTACCGCATGGGACGGCAATGTGGGACGGCAGATGCTGCCCTTGTCCCTTCCATTGGTAAACCAGGAGCCTTTTGATGACTGCACCCATGTGGATTTTATTCCCCCCAGCTTCTTTCTAGTAAATGGCCAGGATCATTTTACCCTCTGAACCAAAATGTGGCTGAGTTTGGATTTTGATATTTTAATATGCTATGATGATATTTAATATGCTAAAATGATATTTTAATATTTTAATATGCTACCTGGAACAATCTGGACATTCTCCAGGATTCATGTCTTTTTTCCTAACCAGTTTCTCCCATCCCCTTGCATGCAAGCTGGGGCCTTCAGGAACAGCCCTTCAGGCCCTTCCATGATGTTGGGTTTGACATGGAGCAAAGATACGTTGAACCTGGTATGCTGTGGCTGAGACAGTGGGAGGTGAGGAGGGGTCACCCCACTCAGAGTCACTCATGCCCAGCTGATTCATCTCAAATATTCTTAAAAAAATCAGGGCCTGGGGCAGGCTGGCAGGCGTTCGTGTCAGTGAATGGAAAGCTGCTGTTGACTGCTGAGTCAGTAACACAGGGTGAACCGGCTAATGCTCTGCTTTGCTACTTGGGTAACAACCTCTGCTTCTGAGAATCGGGCACAAACCAGGATTTAGCCTGTTACTTATTGAGCAATGTTTAAAGAAAAAACAATTTGCTTTCATCTAGCATCTCTCAGCTCTAAAAACCACAAAGCACTTCAGAAAAGCAGCCCAGCCTCATTTTTCTGGCGGTTGGAGCTGGGATACAGAGAGGCAAGCTAATGGTAGCTGAGTCAGGCAGAGTCACTGCGGTGATGCAGGGGCAGAGCTGGAAAGGGAATTCAGCTCTCTTCATTCCCTCGCTCAGAGTTTGAGCTACTAGACTTATGTTCTAGTCCTGCCTATCATATAAGTTGGTCTCGGGAACTGGAGACCCCATCTGAGATCATCATCAGGGATCACTTCCCCTTGATGTTTAATACTCAGCCCACTGAGGGGAAGAAGGCTGCTGCTGGTATTTTTGTTTTTATTAAATACAAAGCCTGCTGGGAAGGGGTGCCAGGTTAATTTCTCATTAGCTGAGGGCTTGAGACTGCATTGCTGCAGTTTATCTCAATCCAAAACATGCCTTGATTGCTGATTGAGCGTGTGACTCCTGCGCCAGGAGGGGATCCAGGCTGCACCCAGAGCTCATCTTTGCCCTTCAGTGCATGGGAGGGACCACGTGCCTGTGGCTGTGTGACAAATACCCGACCCGTTTGCAACTTGGACTTCACCTGCCAGCCTGTTCTTGTGCAGGGGCCAAGGCAAAGCTGACTCCTGGGCTTCAGATGAGAGCCAGAGCCACCCCAACCCCAAATAGTGCAGCAACTCCCAAAAGGGTGCTGCAAAGCAATTGCTTATCGAAGGCCAAGCAGCTCTGCAGGACTTGGCACGGCTTTTCTCATGCCCAAGCTCTCCGTGGGCAGAGGACTGGGCGCTGGCAGCTGGAGGAGGCAGGTGCTGCGGCAGGCCCCTACCTGTCCAGGTGGAAGGCGGCGATCTCTGCATTGTGCCGCTGGAAGTCAATGAAGTAGAAAAAGTCCTCGGGAGTCTCTTCCTCGCGTTTCTGCCTGGGAGAGATCAAGGGGGTTAATGTAACTGGGCATGGCAGGGCAGGCAGGCACCGGTGCGGGCAGCTGGAGGCAGCCTGGACACGGAGCGGTGGTACAAGGACAGTGCACCCAGGGATAGCCACGGCCACTAGGCAGAGCTGCGGCACCCGGTGCCCAGGCCAGGACCCAAAGTGCCCAGTGCTGAGCTGGGACCAACCCACCATGCCAGGGAGCAGCACTTGCACCCTGTCCCAGTGCCAGCTGGGTGAGGCAGGCAGAAGGGCTGACTCTGGGCTTTAAAACCTTTTGTGCCAGCATTTAGACCCAGTTGCTTAGGGCAGCGTTTCAAGTGGGTATAACATTGGGGGATGCTAGAGGCCACGCTGTACTTCTCATGTCCCCATGGGAGGCAGAGAAGAGCTCAGATTTGATGCTCTCATATCCCTGAGGTGGGAACACCAGCTTATTTAATTTCGTGTTCTGGCTGTCACACAGTGCCCCAATACGTGTAGCATGTGAATTTGCACGCTCAGCCTCCCAGGTCATCATGTATTGCAGGAAAGCCCACAGGCATTGCTGAGCCCTCCTGGCTCAGCTGAGTGCACGGATGCTTTCCTTCCCCTGCCGGACACTGGGCAGAGGTGGATGGAAACCAACAGGAGAGGAGCTGGCTGCTTTCTGGATGAGCAAGCCATCACGGTCAGTGTGCTGCCAGCTGCCCTGCCTGTGCACGGAAAGTAAAGTAAGGGGGAATAAATGTGAAGAGTCCCAAGGGGCTAGAAATAAGTGCAGAAGCAATTTAAAACTGTTTGAGGTGACTGGGACTGATGGCTATTTCTTGGAAATACTCCAGGGAATCCAGGGAAAAACAAGGTAAAGCACAAAGTCAGCTGGGGAAGAGGAGGAAACGGGCAGTCCCTAATAGCAAAGTGCCCCAAATTCCTTTGCTGTTGGGCATCTGTGAACCGAGAAATTTCTGTGTGCGGCTCTGGGATGGTGCAAGCAGCCAATAATAATGAAACCTTTTCAGCTGTCAAGGTAGCTGAGCACAGGAGAGGAAAGATGCAGGTGTGGTGTGCCTGTCCTTGCCAAGGATGCTCACACTCTTGCTGCAGGGCTCCTTGGTTCACGGCTATGTGGGGTTCGGGGGGTTCGGTGGGGGCTCTGCCGGCATGCCTTACCTCATGGGTTTGAACATGGCTTTCCCAAAATCCTGGAACCTGAGGACCAGCTTCAGGTGCACGCCACTGGGCTTCACGACTTGGGGAGGAAACAGGACGTTAGCCGCCTGGAAAGCCTCACTGGTGCACGGTGAAGCACCAGTTACGCACTGTGGCGCGATTCAGCTTTCCACCCCCATGGGCGCAGCCCATCGCTCCTTCCAGATGCTCCCCTCTGCTTCTGCAGTTATTTTCCTCTCTCTCCCTCTCCCCTGTACCATAGAGGAGATCTCCCTCCAGCACTTCTCCCAACATCCATTTGTTACATCCTCTTGGGGACTTTTTTCTCCCTCCAGTAGAAACTAGTGGCGTACTGGTGTCCTGGCACCCACATCCCAGCCTCTGCTGGCACGGTGGGGTTTAATTGGAGGGAGAAGGGCCTGGCATTGCCTGGCTTTACGTTTCCCTCGCCGAGGCTAGGATGGAGGAGTTGGGGATTGGGGTCAGCTGCAGCGATGGCACGCGGCGGGGAGCAGGACCCGAAGCGTTGCACTCACTCTGGCTGCAGTCGCAGGCCCCCAGCAGTGCTTTCTCGTCCTGGCTGTAGTCTGCAAGGGCAGGAGGAGCGGTGAGACCCCGCTGGGCTCAGTCTCTGGCTGCTGATCCCCCTCCCAGCACGGGGCATGCAGGGGGGGACTGCCTGGCTGCGCTGCCCCAGCCTGGCAGCCCCAGTACCATTGGTGCACAGCGAGGGCTGCAGTCCCCTCAGGGGCAGCTGAGGAGGCCTGTTGGGATTAAACTGCAGTGCAACAGGTCCCTGGCATGGCTGGCACCAAAAAGTGCTGCAGCAAGGGCTACAGCCAAGTCCTTCATCCCATCTCAAGGTAAGGGCATGGCAACTGCACAGCACAACACGTGCCAGGAAGCCAGCACAGGGCTTGGGGCTCCCTCCAGCGAGTGACAGCCCCTGCCTTGTTTGCAAAAGTGACCCCCCAGCCCCGTGCAGCTCCCAACGGCCCCGTCCCCGCAGCAGGACAGTGCTTACCGGCACTGATAGTGGTGAAGTCCTGCATGTCCCGGAGGAGCCTGTTGACGGTGGGGCTGGAGCGCGGGTAGAGCCCATCCCGGCTGATGCCCAGGTGGAACTGGAGCCAGCTGGCCTCCGGCCGGAGCAGCAGTGGTGCCACTGGGGAGGTTAGGTTCAGCTCCTCCCTATAAAGCTTGTGTCTCCTGGAAGAGAGCGGTTATGGGGTGATGAGGATGAACCCTGGGATCGAAACTCTTACTGCTCTGAGCCCAGAGGCTGTTGGGGAGCAGGGAGGGTGCTGGGGAGCAGAGCTGAGGGGCATGGGGTGGATAAGGACTCTGGGTGCTACCTGAGGGAAACTGAGGCAGGGAGCAATGATTGAGATGGTCAAAGGTCTCACAAACTGTGCCTCCTTCTTCCCTCCACAAAGCCCTGGGAAAGCAGCACCAAGCGGGAGCACGAGGGACTCTGTTGTCTTCTCCTCGCCCCATCAGGACCAGGAGGGGTGTCAGGGCATGGCTGGAGCTAAAGCGCATCTCCAGCAACGCAAGAGCTGGCCTGTGTGATGGATGAAGTGTTTCCTGGAGGGACTGCACGCTCCAGGCCAGACCTGGGGAGGGGATGTGATGTGACAGTGGATAACTTGGGTCTTAACTGCTTAGTGAGGTGTCTGGAGAGCCCAGGAGAACAGCAGGGTCTTGTCCGAGTGACCCTCTGCAGAGGACTGTCTTTACAGTCATTACATCTCTGCCAGTATTTTTTCCTGAAGCTGGAGGTCCCAGGCAGGGAAAAACCAAAAATCACTAAGTTGGAGCCACAAATTGCCTTTGTGTCCAGATTTACAGCCCTCGGTCCAGTGAGCGGGGATGCGGTGAGGCTGGCCAGCAGCGTCCTGCCCATCATCTCTTAAAATCAAGGTTGAACTCGGCTCTTTCTTGGCAGATGGAGCCAAAAGGGCCTCCCAGGTTCAATAATAACCCCGAAACATCTCCCCACTTGATCAGCATTTTCCTCGACCCTGAGACCTCCACGGCTGGGACCCACGCTTTGGTAAGCTACAATCAAAAGGTCACTTATTCCATCCAGCAGAGGACAGAGCGTTAGTTTCTCATTAACGCTGGCAGAGCTGTGTACAGAGTAGCTGGTTCTGATAAAGGGAAAACGAAGTTCAGTTTGCACTGAAAGTGCCAAGATACATCCATGAAAGAAAACAGGAGCTGTGGGCTGATAACGAGTGGGCATTAACCAAGGCTGGGATGGAGTGGCTGGGGAGAAGAAGGTGCCATGCGCCTCACTAGACCCAATCTACACCCTTCGCAAAACACACTCTAGGAAACACAAAAGACGAAGAGACTCTTCCCTGCCCGCCTTTTGTTTTTCCTAATTTTTCCTAATTTTTTAGGTTTTTGCTCAGTGCTAACAAAACTAAAAGCAGGGAGGAGAGAGAGGCTTTTCAAGCATGGTGGGAGAGGGGAGTGCAGGCGGGCCCCCCCAGGCACGGCAGGGTGTCCTCCAGGATGGCGGCATGGCTCCGCCGGGGTCTGCCGCGCTGCGTGGCTTGCAGTGGTGGCTGCAGCAAGCAGGTGCTGACCATGCACCCAGTCGTTTATTGGCCAGGGAGTTGCCACTGGTGGCTGGAAAGAGCTCATGGGCATTGCTGGTTTTTTGGCTCCCCTGTTCAGACCAGCAGGAAAACACTGGGTTTCAGTTGTTTTATTTTTCCATCATCCTTCTCCATCCAAGCAGGCTAACAGTGTGGTTAGTCGGTCTAACCATGAGCAAGGGATGAACCCTCCTGGTGGTGAGGGACATGTTTCAGCAGTATCCTGGGCGAAATCTAGGAAATGGAGAGACGTGGCATATCTGCAGTTCAGAGCAGCCCGTTCCCCCTCCCAGTTTGTTTGCCTTTCAGTTGGATTGGGTCAGCTACAGCATGAAGTCCACGTGGTCAGGACTAAGAGTCTTGGAGCATTTATCCATCGATTTGGTTTAGGAGGAAGCTCAAGTGATTTGCAGCCCAGCACCCAAGGGGAGGAGGGTGTGCTCCTGGCAGGGTCTCGCCTGGCCCCACGCTGGCCGCTCTGCGTGGACAGGGCTTTTTGGGGATGTCTGTTTGCTCAGTCCATCTGCAAAGGAGGCAGAAGGTCCCCCTGAGTCAGGAGGAGGCAGACATGGGGGGAGCATGCTAAGACTTGTCAGTGGGTTTGGCTGGCAGGCTGCACACAAGGATGTGGCCCCGGGATGCTGTCAGCTCCGGCGGACATGCCTTGACCTTCCAGCGCACTGCCGTGCACCAGGTCTCGCACGGGCAAGTCTTTACGGCACAACCTTAACGCCCTACCGCAGCCAGGGCCAATAAAGACCCCAGTGTAATTTAGAAGAATGACTCAGGATTTTTCCCTAGGGAAGCTGCCCAAATATTTTACCATATTTGCTCTTCTGCCTCCCATACACACAGGCTGTTCCTCCCCCGGGGTAGCAGTGAGCAATAGATTACTGATGGGGAAAAAAATGCAGCAGTTATGCAAAGGGAGGCAGTTCCCAGCCGGCTGCTGCTTCCCAGACCAGTGCCCGCACGGTCGCTGCCCCGGGTGAGCTGCTGCAGGGCCAGCAAGTCCTTTTCCAGCCCTTAAACCCAAATACAGCTCCCTCTGCCTCCCTGTTTTCTTCAGGATTCCTGAAATATTTCCCTGTAAGAACAGAGCTCTGCAAAAGACATAATGATATAAAAACCGGGTTCATTTCTAACTTGCTATAAATAGCCCTGAGGTTGCCCTAGCTCTCTGCTCAGCCAGCTCGCTGCTGGGCTGCGAGGGGCATGGCGTGGGTGATGCTGGGCACAAGCCATGGTCTCCACTCGCCCCGTGCCTCCCCCAGAATGGAGCTGGTTTTAGAGTTTGGGGTTTTGAAGCTGTTCCTTCAAGGATAAAAATAAGCTCTGGAGTTTTTAAGTTGGTTTTTTTTTTGTTTTTTCTTTTTTTTTTTCTTTTTTTGGTTTTGAAGAGGTGTGGATGGTTTTTTTGCTGTTTCCTTCCTGTATCCCCATCAGTCTCTCCAGCTGGTTCTGCATCCTGCAATCAGACTCCCGGTCCTAGCTGAAGTGCTGGGGAAAAGCATGGTGATGGGCAGCAGCCAGCACGGAGCGAGCACCGTGGAGGTAGCCACGTGCTGCTGTGCTCCTCTGGCAGCGGGTATCCAAAACGGGCTGTATCCTGGGGCCACTCCATGAGCTGGCAGAGAGTCTCAGTCCAGCTGATGTCCACCTGGCCGCAGAAATGAAGACAGGCATGCTGTGCTGTAGGTACAGGGTTAAGCTACAGCGTGTTCCACTCAAGGGGAGCACCCTGCCACTCTAAAAGCTGCTTTGCCAACAGCCAGACCTACACGTGATGCAGAACCGCGCCGTCACCCAGTCAAGCCAAGGAGAGGATGGCCCATGGACACTCAGCTCTGACCCTCTTCTGCCTGGTAGCGGACGTGGTCACACCTCGGTGAGAGCTGGTGCGGACCTTGCTCCCGCAGCACTATCGTCAGGCCTCAGCAGTGGCAGCAGCTTCGCTAAACCTATGGGTTGGGAGAGAAAGCCATGGGTCCCTGAGTCCTGCGGAGGACACTGCCCTTCGCTCTCGGCAAACGTAGGGATGGCTCTTTCACTGACCACCTTGGAGAGGACATGGGCTCTGCAGTGCTTCTGGTGAGGCAGGAATTTCTCCATGCCCACAGCAAATTAATGGCCTTACAAAACACATCAACCCTGGCAAGTGCCGTCTTATTACATACTCAATTTGCAGCGGCAACGGCAGGAGAGGTTGTGTCCCCTCAGCCTGCGCATGCTCTCTGATGGTTTTACCTGCTTATGAGCGTCATATATTTTATTTCAAAGTGACTGAGGAATAATCAATACTCTGCCTCCCTTCTCCTTCCCGGAGGTGCAAAGCGAAGTCAATCAAGGGCAAACGGCATCACAGCTTTCCTCCCGGCCACATCATAACCAAACCTCAGAGCAAAAGGCAATGTGCAGCCATGGCTTTGTTGCAAATAGCACATTTAAAGAAAGCAATAAATAAAGTCGGAATGCAGACTTCTTACCAAACAGCCAGGGCTGTCCCACAGGGGAGACTGGTGCGGACATAATGCCAGCGCTGCTGCAAGTGCTCGGCACTGGGTGCTCAGGGCTTCTGGTGGTGCTCAAGAAGCCATCAAGTACATGCCATGAGCTGCTTTGGTTCAAATCCCCCATCCGCACTGGACTTTTGTTTGGGAAACATCCATCTTGCTGCCCAAATCTTGATGTCCTCAGGAGGCATTGCTCAGCTCTCAGAAGATGTACCCAAGGGGGATCCACGGCACTTCAGCACAGCCTGGCCGTGGCGCCCGTCCCCAGGGATGCCCAAACCCATGGCCCACGGACTTCAAATGATGTGAAGAAGGATTCGACCTGCTCCAGACTGACTCGTCCAAGGGATGAGCCTCGCAGGGTTGACCCCTGGCTGAGCACTTGGGGCGGCTCCAGGCCCGGGGCGCTGCCCAGGGCACAGAGGTCATTCTTCAGTCCCTTCCATTATCGCTTCCCATCGCCTCCTCCTGCGAATCACCCCTGAAACCAGGACTGGGTGAGTCCCATAGAAATAAGAGGAATAGACATCGAAGTGGAGAAAGTGGGAGCTTGGAAATCATGCCTGTGCTGTTCATCAAGCAGCACCTGCATGGCAGGAGGAGCAGGGGCCGGGTCTGACACTGGAAACCAAAGCTGGGCAGCAGGGAAGTGCCGGGAAAGGGACCTCCGAGGTGGTCCCCAGGAGATGCTGCCATCCCCGTGCAGGTGGGCACCATCCCTGTCCCATGAAGAGGGTGGCAAGGCGATGCTGTGAGCTCGGCACGCTGGGAGCCTCCACGCGGAGGCACCGCGGTGACCTGCTCCAGCACCGCATCACCGTGGCCATCCCTGTTGGATCCGTGTTTGTGCGCAAGGGAAGGAGCTGGGGTGCAGGGAGGAGCTGGCTGTTTCCAGCTTGGATGCAGCCCTCCTGGAAGAGGGGTTAGATCGGGGGTTCAGGGGCCCCAGCGTATGAAGCCTCAGCAGTCGGGTCACGCTCAGGCGGCCGATGCTCAGAGCTGGTGCTGAGGGTCACCGTCCCCTCCGAGGCACGGGCCATGGGGGTTAGTGATGAGCAGGAGGCGGGGGAGTTTTCCCGCAACTGTTGCTGGGACTGGGAGAGGCAGCAAGAAGGCGGCTCTGAGCTGGGAGTCCCTTTCTCTCCAAAAGTAAAAGTCTCTGCACCTTTTCTTGCAGAGAATTCAGCAGTGGAAACAGGACAGGGGCTGAAAGGGGAGCCAGCACCCTGACAGCGCTATCGTGGATCAGAGGACACCCGCGTAACCGCTTGTAGGCAGACGCGGAGACATGCAGGGCTCTGGCCTGGGGGACTGTGGCTGCTGGAGCCCAGGGGCTCCGGTTGTCACCCACCCGGAGGGCTGCTGGATGCCGGGGCTGGCTCCCCTTCTGCCCCCGAGGCGAAAAGGCAACGCGGAGCAAAGGAGGCGCTTACCCGGGAGGACCTGGCTCGCAGGGTCTCACCCCGTGTCCCTGCAGCCACCCTTCCCCTCCCCTGGGGATCTCACAGCAGAGCGGGAGGCACCCCTAGAAGCCCGCTCCGAGCAGAGCCCCCTCTACCCCCAGGGCTCAGCCCTGCCCTCCATGGGGTGCTGGCTGCCGGGGAGGGGAGCGAGGGGCAGGGCGGTGGGGCAGGGAGCCGGGAAGCGGGGCACCAGCCGGGCC
>VZTV01027510.1:17148-60108 GCA_013400875.1 Anhinga rufa
GGGGCTTGCTCTAAGCTTTTTTCCTATAATACCTAGTTTTAAGTATTTTCCACAGTATGGCAGAAAAATCATAACCGCAAACTGGAGCTGGTGCTTCTACGGCCGGCGAGGACCAGTGGGAGCAAATGATGTGCACCCCACGCTGCTCTGCTTCTGCTCGGGGACGCTGGCTGTGCCCACACTTCTGTGCCCTTTAGGGACAAAATTGGTGTAATGATTACACTGGGATTCCTTTATGCTCTAAACAAGACATGAGGTATCAAGAGGGAAAATTTTAGCGTCCTGCCAGTATTGGAAAGGCTTGGGGGGTGCTGGGTGGGCAGGGGCTGTGCTCAGAGGTGCTGGGTTAGGGTCTGCAGGACAGGAAGGGCTCCCACCAGCCTTAGAGCTGATCCTCCTGACACCGAAGGAGAGAAGAAGCTTTCAGGACAAAACATTGGATGTAAAGAGGGGAAAAATGATCGCTGGCTCTCTGGCCACGTTGCTTAGGAGAGAGCAAAGGGATGTTGTGCTGCAGCAGCACGGTCTACGTGGGGATGCCCCGGTCTTCAGCTCCTCCACGGGCCAGGCAGCTTGGCAGCTTCTCCAGACCAGCGTCATCGTAAGCCCAATAACAAGCAATGGCCTGAGACTAACGTAGGATTCTTTTTTTGTTTTTTTAAGTTTATAAAAGATGAGATTAACCAGCTGAAGTTAACAAACTCTGGAATTCAACAAACCTGAATGAATCACCAGGAACAAACACTGCTTGTGGCTGTCAGCCCTCTGAAGGGCACTCATTGACTCGCTCTAAACTTAAAGAGCAACTTTTGACTAACATGCCATCAAAAAACTGGCTAATACTTGCTTTGCTCTTAATCCTCCCTGAGCTGTTCCCTGTTGCTAATCTCTCCCAGAAACCATTATTACATCTTTTCTGGTTTGCAACACTAATTCTGAACAAATGCATCAGGAACAAAACATCAGCTGGGCCCGTGTCGCTGTGTTATTTGCATGCTCCACAGGAAGATCGTTTCTTTTTTTAATGCGACTAATTAAAAAGAAACACAAAATAATAAATCAATCCCATTAATCTGTAATAAATTGAAGCACTGTGGTCCTTCCCAAAGCATTAGTGACTACTAGCTCCTAACACGCTGGAATGCAAAACCACTCTTCTCATTATTATTTAAAACATCGCGGTGGTGCTCCCGTAATGCCAGCACTACCTGGGCTTTGCCGGCACGGCCACCAGCCCAGCACCGCTTCCCCACTCAGCCATGGCTTGGAGGATCCCGCTGGAGCTCGTCTCCGTCCCACACACATCCCTCAGCATCTCACCATATTCTAGTTTTTTGGTTCTTTTTGGTTCTTTGCCTTTGCTGCCGGGCGGTACCTGGACTGTGTGCAGCCGCTGCGGTCCCTGGGCTGCAAGGTAAGCACCGCTTCCCTCCCTGAGCCTCAGCAGGGCTCATTCAGGCAGACTGGAACGGGTAGATGTGTTCCTAAAATTAACCTGCAAAAACTGATTTGATAGGACACTGACAGCTAAAGCGGAATCAAATTATCATTTGGAATTACCATGAGATAATTGGCTTCATTTACTATTTTAAGATGAAAAAAAGGCTCCATCTTCCAGACAACTGCAATGGAGAAACATTCAGGCGTAGATGATGTCCCAAAACATATCATTAAAGCTTTAAATAAATGTATGATGACATCTTGTGTTAAAAAAGACTTCCTTTGTATTTCAGATAGGAACCAGCCAGGTCATTTTCAAAGTAATTTTTTAATAAACACAAGATATTCCTCTTGTTTTTCCAGACATGCAATTTAAAATATTTGGAGACGGAAGTATGTAATTTGAATTCTTTCACACATTATTGATTTAAAAATCATCTTCCTTAAAGACGCCTCTTACTTGCCAAAAGGTAAATGCCCCTGTCTGCTGCTTTTTGTCTTTTTTACTCTACTTGAAATGCTACAGAACTGACCCAGTCCCACCCTGCGGATTAAAATGTTCATAAAAGGGAGAATGAGAACTATCCCTTTCTTGCTCTCTCATTAATTACAAGGATTAAATGCCAAGGCGGCTACACAACATCATAAAGAAAATAAAAATATGAATTGGAGGAGCCAAGTTCGGCGTTTGCTGCTTTACTATCAAGATGTGTCTGAGCACATCGCGGCACAGGAATGCCAGAAGCACATCCCGCAGCTCTGGTCCCCTTCCCGGTCCAGCTGCTCCGCTCGGGGCTCAGACCACCAGGTCCAGCTTCTCCCTCTTTATGCACCAGAGCTCCTCCAATCCGGGGGTGGCCCTGGTTTGGGGGAACCGGGATGCGATGGGAGACAGAGAACCATGGTGTGGTGGGGAAAAGGGTTTGGTCTGCCCACGGAGCTGCTGAAAAAAGGTGATTCCGGTTTGTATCCCTGGTGAGGAGGGAGCCTGGAGATGCGTTAGTGCAGGGCTGGAAATACAGGCAAAGCCACAGCCTGGACTCCCCCAGGGTAAAACGAGGCTGATCTGCAGCTCTTCTGGAACACAACTTCATGTCTGAGGTCGCTGCTGTTGCCCTGACCCGGTGATGCAGACGGTTTTGGCTGCCTCTGTGGCTCTGCGGCCAGGGCTCGCGGGGCTGTCCCCATGTGTCCGGCTGCTCCCTCCTGTCCTCCGTGGGACTCCAGCTGTGAGTCCCAGCGGGAGCCCAGCGGGAGCCTGCCCAGAGCTGGCCACCTCTCCTGCCCTCCTCTCACATGCCCTTTCCACCCTTAACATGATTCAGGAGACAGAGCTGCTGGCTGGGGCTCCCACCCACCGTCAGATGTTCAGCGGCTGCATCCAGCCCGGATGTGTGGCAAGGGAGGGTCCCAGATTAGAGCACAGATGTGCTGCGCTCAGGGATCAGGGAGGTGTCGGAGACGCTCGTGGGGTTCCATCCCCCCTTTCCCCTTCGCTCTCGGGGCCGAGTGCCCGCTCCCAGCCCGGCTGCCGGACCCGACCCCCGCTGGCTGGCAGCACAGGGTGTGAGTTCCCCTCCTGCCTTCGGAGCAGCAGATCCCCCTTTGCCAGCTGCAAAGCGCCTGGCAGTGCAGGCAAGGGCTGCAGGCAGGGGCGGTGGGCAGGGGTCGCTGCCAGCCCCTGGGCTGGGGGCGGAGCCACGGGCGGGAAGCCACGCCCAACAGGCGTGGCCAGGAAGGGCCAATCAGGGAGCCGCGCTGCCTATAAAAGCGCGGCCTGTGAGCGGCTGGGGAGGCTAGAGGCAGTTGTGCTCCTGGTCCCTGTCCCCGGAGTGCATAGCTCAGCTCGCCATTGCTCTGGGCTGTCTGCGCTCTGCCTCAGCTTGTAACGAAAAATGAAATATCTGGGCTAAGTGCTTAAATTAAGAACACATTTTTGTTAGTTAGCAATACAGAGAAAAGCCCTGGAGACTGATTGGGCAATTAGTGCCTCTCCACTTGCGCTGGATATGAATCTTTTGAGAGAGGAAGCCTGTTCACTCCAGGGGATTTTTTGGTACAAAAATGTAATTATAGGGTACAGAAGGAAGTGTTGAGAAACATGCAAAGTGGGAATGAGGTCTGAAGCCTCCTTTGCTGCAGGACAGGAAAGGCAGAGGGTGAGAGGTGC
The DNA here is from genome assembly GCA_013400875.1 of Anhinga rufa. Lineage (NCBI taxonomy): Eukaryota > Metazoa > Chordata > Aves > Suliformes > Anhingidae > Anhinga > Anhinga rufa. The sequence continues at coordinate 20,759 of VZTV01027510.1, forward strand.
CCCAGGCACGACACCCCCTGATGCTTCCCTGTCCAACCTGCCAGGCCCCGGCAGCAGCTCCCATCAGCTCATGGTTTCATTTTTCTCCTCCCATCTACCTCTCCTGGCTGCTCTTCAAGGCTCATCCCCTTGGCCTCAGCAAGCTCTCAGCCGCTCTGGGCTCAGGAGGCCGGGCGGTTCCTATCCTACTTGGCAATTAGCTTTTGCACTGCTAAGCACAAACAAGATGAAACCGCCTTCATGGTCTGAGAGAGTGGCTGCTGTGTGTTGGGGCCACTTCTGGGCTCTCTCCTCCAGCACAGCTTTGCTCTTTCCCTCTCACTTCTCTCCCTCAAAACGTCCCTGAAGCTGGTGTATATACTTAGAGCAAAGCCTTGGGTGGCTGTGGTGCGTTCCTATGGTCGATCCCAATGCCAGACCAGCCTGTCCCAGGATGGTGAGCCAGTCATGAAAACCTTACTCTGTGCTTGGGGTCTGAGAAGGCTCCGGCTGCGCTCTCCTCTGAACTCCGGCTGATGGACATCAAACCTTGGAGCCTAAAAAAAGGTCTGTAACAAGCAGAGCTCATGGACGAAGGTGGTAGTGACCTGCCTGCAACACAGCATGTGGGCAGGGCTGCCTGTTCTTGTCGCTGTCTGTACAACCCCTGCAGAGTGGGTGACATGAGCTGTTTGTCTTGGACGTGCTGGGGTGGACTGGAAAACAGCATTGACCTCTTAAGCAACACTGGGTTTTTGGCTGTCCAGCCAATGGCTCAGCTTGCCTTGAGTTTATGAGATCTGATTTCCAAGATAGTGAAAACAAAACAGCCTAACTCGCTGACTGGCGTCGCCTTTGCCAAGGAGGGAGGGAACAGTGCGTTTGTGCTGCTAAAGGTTAAATAACAGCACATCACATTTCTTGTCTGCAAATGGTGCTGGGCTGTGTGTGCGCATTCTTTAATCAGTATTTAGTTTGTTGAATTACTTTTATTGGTAGTTAACTCTGTGATGGTCTCAGTGGAACATCTGGTCCATGATTTGAAAAGAATATTCTTCAACCCTTGCTGAGTGTAATTATTTTTGGATACAAGTGGAGGGTTTAGAGCCATTAAGAAGATAAAATGCAGATTGTTTACAGAGTTTTTTTTAATTTTAATGGCTTTCAAAGTGAGGAACTTTTATTATTTTTTTCTCTTGTTAGCAGACAGTGCAGTGGAAACCAAGCAGAAGGGCTGGGACGAGGCACAGATGTTCCCAGCAGTTGGCTGGGCCAGGCACCCAAACCCAGGGCAGAGGGTTTCAACCTCCCTCCGAAGCTGCTGTAACATTTTCCAAATCTTGCAATAGCTCATCTGCCCACCAGTTTCTTAGTAAAACCACTGAGGGTTGGTGTGGGACTCCCTATATAATGATTTAAAAGTGTGTCAGTGGATGAGACAAAGATTGTTTACAAAACAGAAAATGAAAGGCTTTGTGCTTTCTTCCATTGATGGGAAAGTCACAGATGGATGCGAACTTCTGACTCCCAGCCCAGGACCAGTTCATCCAGACCACAAAAGAAAATAGCCGATCTCCGTTTTTTGGGCATAGTAGGCTGTAATAGTAACTGGGACACCTTTATCCTCAAGAGTATATATTCTCAAAAAAAGAGAAAAGCATTAATTTATCAGTAGATAATAAGTTATCTCATGAGTTAAATGTAGTTTGTAAATTATGCCCCCATGGAAGAAGCTGGCTGACTCCTCTTTGTCTGCAAGAACAGTGCTTTAAATTATTTAGAGGAAGCTCTACAATCTTGGCTGCTGTTTGCTATTATGATTGTGCATCTTGTCCCAGTGAAAACCACAGGCAGACAAGCTGTAAAATTAAGGCTGTTTTTTAGTAGGGAGATAAAGTGAAACTGTTAAACCAGGTAAGGATGGATGCGTTTAGTTTATCCTGGGGAGATATTGTTATAGGTGAGATCACAGATTTGAGAAAGACCTTGGGTGGCAATGGAAGCGCCAAGGGATCAGTCATGGGATGAAGGAGAGACTCTGGCTTTGTGTGTTTTCAGGTGAAAAGGGCACTGCAGAGGGAGATGGAGGAAAATGATGGAGGAGATGGTGGGTCCCCAACCTTCCCCTAAAAGCTTAAGAAGAAAAAGGGTAAAAAACCAGCCACAACCTCAGGGTTGTGTGGGCACTTTGCTTGTGGCGGGTTCATTGGTGGGGGCATCTCTGCCAAGGCAGTGGTTGTGTCAGAGCAGGGTGGGAGTAAGGGCAGGAGATCCCTGAACTTCTAGAATGCTTCAGACCTCATTTGTGGTTGCATGCAGAGGCAGGCTGGGGGGCAGAGCTGGGTCCCCCCAACTTTAGTCTGAAGTCAACTGTGCACTCATTTGGGTTGGGGCTTAGTAACAAGTTTCAAAAAGAAAGCCTATGCCAAATTATTATTATTATTACTAATGCTACTGACCAGCACCTCTGTATACCTCGTTCTTTTGGAAATGCCCTCCTTTGAAAACTGCAAGGGGAAGAAAAGGAAAGGGTCTGAACTTCACAATCACAAACTGTTTTTCAGTATTGTTTGTTTTACTGAAGGGAGTGGGAAAAGCCCTTTCAAAGCAATTTTAATCTGCAATTAAAGTTGATAATTAAAAAGTACCAATAAATTGGAATGGTCAAAAGCAAACTGCAGCAGCGGTCTGTTGCTTCCTGCTAGGTAAGGATGCTGTGGGTGTGTGTATAAGCACAATGTCATCTGGTGGGGAAGATCCTTCCTCTTCCCAGGCAACCTTTGTGGCACCATGTCCTTTCCTGAGTTTTTTTAATTTTTTTTTTGTGTTTGTATTTGTTTTTCCCCCTCCTGACTATGTTAATCTCTGCCGCTCACTGGGGTCATCTTAACCTTGGCTTGGCGGCTGGCTGCCGGGAACGGGCTGTTTGGCAATAACTCTTCAGGGGGACCTCTCTTTGTGGACATACTATTCGGTAATAAAAGTAACGATTTTGGAACAGAGCGCTTGTGTAGGGAGCTATGCCACAAGAATTTATTAAATAGCTTATTTTGTGATAAATGCAGCATAAATTAAAAAAAAAATCAGAACAAATGGAGGAGCTGGGAGGGACCTCAAGAAGACAACTGCTCCATTTCTAACGATGCCAGAATAGATGTGTCTGCTGGATCTGGCCGATCGACCTCTAGATTGATTGCCTGCCGGCTTCTCTGGCTTTCTTGCCATCAAAACAGCTTGAACTATTTGGGCTTTAACTGCTTGTCAGCTTTGCTTCCTGTTTTCTCACTTTGTTGGAAGTCAACAGTAATGTTGAGATTTTTTTTTTTTTTAACCAGTAGCATGTAAAATAAGGAGAATCAGTGAATCTTTTGTACTAACAGAAAATTAGCATGCTGCCAAAGAGCTGCTGAGCCTGCGTGTGTTAGCCCAGGAGGAGCCTGAGTCTGTCTTCAGCACAATTGTATGTTCAGATCAAATTAAGATGGAATTATGACACGGGGACTTCTTGTAGGTTCAAATGTCTCTGTATAAAATGCCTCTAGCATTTTAAGCTTGCATTCTTAAGCCAGAATGATGATTTTTGACTTCATCTGCCCTCTAGTACTGCTTTTGGGGTCAGTTACAGCTGGTTCATCCCTGCACTGGGGGGATGCAGAAAACTCACTGTCTTGCTGGAGAACCAGCAATAAGATATTTTTTGAAGCAAGAAAATAATCAGGATAGTTTTAATGAGGCTTAGAAGGAGGAGCCTCTTATCAGCAGAAAATTCAGCTGTTATTCAACTCAGTGCTTCCTTGACTTCCTTATTAACCCTTAGTTACCACCAACAGATGAGCACCAGGGCAGGGAATACTGTATAGAGCAGAAAGCAAGATGGTGTCTGAAGGGAAAAAGGTTGATCTGGGGAACGGGGTGAATACAGAAGTACCTGGACTGCTTACAGCTGCACGGATTTTTCAGGCACATTGTCAAATTATCAGGTTTTCCTGATAGCCCCTGAGAAAAGCACTTGAACAAAGCTGCTGTCTGAAGCGGGTTGAATGCACAGAAAAGGAGCAGGACGGGTGTTGGGGGCAGCTTATGAAGAGGAGACACGGGGACAAGCTGGTAACCACAGCCAGGTGAGCAGGGGTGAGCTGCCATCTCTGTACCTGGTCTGGAGGTCTGGTGGTTAATCCTTGGTTCCTACATGGCATATTTTACTGGGATTTAGGGCAATATTAATCACTTTCAGCTATGCCTATTTCTGCTTCCGTTTCTGCACCATGTCCCAGCAGTGTGAAGTTTTGGGTGCTGCAGTGAAAGCCTGGATAACCGGGGAGTAGCCTGGGTCCCTGGACAGGGCCTGAGAAGGTCACTTTTCTGCTATCCTAGGACTTCCGAGAGTGGAAAACATCTTTGACCTTGTTTCTCTCCATAGTTGCAAACCTCTGTGGTCCATGGGAAAGGGCACAGATAGACTTCTCCCAAGCAGAGTGCGCTCAGTGGAGAGAGCCTTGGAGACAGGTGATGCCAATTTTAGTACAAGTTCCTGCAGCAGGAATAGATCTTCCTGAGCACACACTTAAATCTTAGTAAATTATATCTCAGGTTAAACTATTTATTAAAGTGCCACAGGGGAGTTTCAGGCTAGCTCTGTACATCATCACAGGAGATAGGCTGAAAATTACAGTAATTTGGAAAGAACATGGATTTGAATCTTAGGGCCGTGGTGTAAGTCAACGCACAATGAATTATTCCACTTAATTCATGTTCACACATGGATTCAGCTGGAGCCAAAGTATTTCTATAACATCACATTTCTCCAATGAGCTACCGGGCATAACACGAGAGCTCTTGCAGGCAGAGTTGTGCTTGTTCTGGGGTTTTTAATTTCTGCCTTTGCTGCTCATCCAGAGGCAAATGCCTATGAAATGGACTTGTTCATCTGCTGTGTGCAATAACCACAGAGAGGGAGTATTTCTTCCTGTCCTTGGTAGTTAGTCTTCTGTGATGGTGGGAAACAAAAGGCTGTAGAGTCCTTGTTGTTTGTGTCCTGGCTGGTGGAACTGCAGAGCCACACTGATGTGTAGGGATGTCTAATCTTCATATAAAAAATGGTCAGGGAATCTGTTTAATTGGCAGTGAGAGAAGCCTCAGCTGTTTATGCAAACTGCTTAAATTGTCTCTTTGCTTGCTGCTGCTCCAGATGTTCCTCTGGGTCTGTCTGTCACCCCAGGGCAATTTCTGAAGGCCAAAGAGTGATGGGCAGAGCATCACTGCTGGGAGAGGGACAGTTTGGGCTCAGAGGGTTAGGGACCTCCCCTCTACATGGGTGCTGGTCTTACAACAAGGTCACCTCCCCATGCTCTCTCCTGTGCTCCAAACTTGCTCAAGGAAGTGGGATCCTTTAGCTCATCTTTCTCTTACACCACCTCTCTGCTCCCATGAGAGGAGTTTTAGGTCACATTTGAAAATTGCCTTCAAATTTTGATTCTTTCTCGGTGGAGCCAGCTGGAGTTTAGCATGGTTTCTGTAACACACGGTGGGGTGGAAGTCAGTGAAACCTCATCAGCTCAATGTGTGATTCTCCTGGCCTGAGTGTGAAAGCATTTTGTATTGCATCTCTTATTGCCCTCCTCCAGTGTGCAGTGCTGAAGTCCTCAGCTCAGCTGATTTTGTCTCTCAGCACCAAAAGCTACAGCTCTGGAGGGAGGTTTAGCAAGATATAAAGAAGTCTGCCACACTCAGGAAGACTTTTATCCTCTCCCCAGTCTTGCATTTAATTTAAAATAAGTAATTATTAATGCCAGGGACTCTTCAGTCTATGAACAAATGAGATACTGGAAAAGAAGGAGCTATGAGATCGCTGAATGACCATTTTGTCCATTTCAGCCGCTAATATGAACACAGGCATTTGCAAGCGCTAAGAGTTTTAGAGAAAAATTTGAACTGTATGTAATTTAATAAACATCCATTATAACCAACAGAATCATGTGGATTTAGCAGTGGAAAATCCTGAATTTGGCCTTATCCTTTCTGTTTTGCAGTGGAGCATCCAATCACTGGGTCTAAGTCACATGCTGGGGATGCCATCCTGCGTGGGACGTTTTAGCACAGTCAGGAGGTTTCTGTTGATGTGATTTTCTTTTGTGGGAATTGCAGTTGTAGGAGGCTTGTGTTGTCTGTGCAACAGCTTTAGCTTTGCTGGACTTGATCTCTGAGGACACAGAAAGGTTTCTTTTTGGGTATGTTCAGAGGTTGATCTGTACCTGCCTCATGGGAATTGCAGCTTGGGGCCTCCTGCTGTACAGGTGTGAGTTGATCTTGTTGGCATGGGTGAGTTGTGGCTCCTGGGCTGGTGTCATCCTCAGCATCACCTGCGCCCAGGGTTGGTGTCCATCTGGTCTCTCCGTGGACCTGCTCCTGCCAGCACTCCCACCTCAGTCCAGTGAAGGTACCAGCTGGCTGTAAGAATTTTAAAGAGCTGACATTGGCTGCAGAGCTAACCTGGCTTGTTTCATCAAAAATAAGTTGTAGAGGAAACCAGCTGATGTGCAAAGATGTGATGAATAGCTGGAAGTAATAACCTTTTCTAGCAGAGCTGGGAGATACAAGAGGTGTTCATTCTCTTCCTCCTCCCTGGCACTGTGTTGCATTGGTTGGACAGGGCCTCTCATGGTTTCCAAATCAAAATATTCAATACTTCTCCACTGCACAAAACATGAACATTTAGTTCATGCACCCGAAGTGACATCAAAATAGCTATTTTTCCCCTTGGCCATGGTGTGGGTGCCCTGTTGGCTCTGACTCACGCTCTGAAAGCTGTTAAAAACATCTGTGAACCAAATGGCTCAAAGAACAGTGAAAGAAAAGACTCAATTTTAGTTCTGGTTAAAGTCTATTTTCCTTTTCCAAATTACCCACCTTTCTTCCCAGCCCTCAGCTTGTACCGGGGCTGATGGGTGGTTTTGAGGGCATGCAGCAGGTAGCTTGGCGAGGAGAACCTGGTTGTGTCTTTGCTCTATTTGTTGCATGGAGCCTCCACAGGAAAAATATTAAGGGTCTGTTGAGAGAAAAAGGTTGAAAATTACCGAATATTTACATAGCTTTCAATTGCTGTCCATCTTCCCCACCATTTTATTTCAACGCAAAGAGCAAATAACTGTGTGCAGTGATTGCAGCTATTCCTGAATTACGTAGTTATTCATGACATGCAGATTACAGGGCAGAAATTATAGCTGAGGTTGCTGTCATTTTACTAGATCCCGAAGTACCAAGACCTCATAAGTGCTGGGGTTTTTGCTCATATGACAATGTTTAGCTTTAGCTGGAGACACAGTTAAGTAGGGAGCTTTCAAAATGCATCTTAACTGCCAGGGAATCACAAGTGCAAAATCTCCTTGAAAATAAGGTGACAATTGAATCTTTCTTTGTCTGGACTGAGCTTCTCCCATTATATTCTGGATGTTATTCCGAGAGCTGGCACAGGCTCCAAGGGGCATTAGCAATGTAATAATAGCACTGGGTTTGGCCACATCCACTTTGTTGGGTAGGAGTCCTTTGGTATTTGGGTGATGGTGGAGAGGAAGGGCTGAAGATGGCTGGAGTGGAGGCTGGAGAATTGATTCATTTTGCTCACCACAGGATCTGACATCAGCAGGTTATCTTTTCTTTTTAAAGACAGAAAAGCTACAGTGCAGAAAGACACATTAAAAAGATAACTCTATCTGCTTATCCAAGGGGAATTTGGGCATGAGACTTGGCGTGGCTGGCCAGGGGATGGCTACTCGGGAGCTGGCTGGTTGGGAGGCTTAGTTGTAAAGACTCCGTGGTGCAAATCGTTTCCTCGCTCAGCATCTGGGAGGTCACAAGTAAGCCCTGGCGTAAGGTTGACTCCTGCACCTCATGAGGGACAGAAACCCACAGTGAGCACGTGGGCCGCCCCTGGTGGTCATCATGTGTTTCTCTACCAGCATCGTTTTAGCACCTGAGTGTGTGTGGGTGTGTATGGATTCTGCCTGAGGGAGCACTGCTTGCGTGGATTTCTAACTATAGCTAATTGTAGGGTTGATACTCTCTGGATTTGGTCTGATACAAGTCAAATGATTTCCTGTTGTTCAGCACTTTACAGACACGTACCCAGAGGCACCGAGATGGATGTGTTTTCTGAAGGCATCCAGCTGGGCAAACACACGCTTTTCCCTTTCTTTCCTGTGCACGGACCTCAGTGGAGCAAAACACCCCACTGCAGCCTTGCTCTGTGGTTTAGGGCAATGTTAACGTTGTATTTAATTAAATAGTGTAGAGGTCCCTAGACGAGGTGAAATGGTCTAGTTTAGTTAAGCTGAGGGCTCCTGGGAGGAGCAGGGTGGCTTGGCCACGCTGAGCCCTGGGTATCTGCGGTTGGACCTTTTCGGTCCCCAAAAGCACAGCACCTTTCTCTTCACAGCCTTGCAGCTGGTGCTGCTGACAGCACTTTGCACAAACACTTCGGAAAGCTCTGTCACAGATGCACTTTCTGAAAAATGAGAGTCAAAATATCTTAACTCTGTTCCCTGCAATGGGACTTTGTGCATTAATTCCTGAAATATTTACACAATGCTTTTAAGGTCAAACATTGCACATGTTCTAAATTTTATCTTAAGTCATTAAATTCATACTATAAATCCCATTTTTAGTGTCCCATAATGGGGACATTAAAAGTGTATTTCATGTAGTTGATATAGTTGTAACACTTTGCTGTCAAAGATCCCAAGCGATAGAAGGGGAACTTGTTAGCCCAGGTAGTGCGCTAAGAGAAGGGCAAAGAGGAGGGCAGATCTCAAACACGGAATGGATCAAATTTAAACAAATGTTTAAGGAGAAAAGCAGCAGCTTCTTGAAAGGAATAAGGTGAGTTTGACTCCAAATGTAATTTCTTTTTTTAAACTTTGGCTTTCACACAAGCCAGGATCCAGAATGATGGTTTCAGAGCCTTTAAGATATTTCAAACAAGTGGTATTATCCTCTAGGAAAAACGTCTCCCCCTTTCCTGGGCACCCTCTGCAAATTGCATCCACAGTCCTGAAAACCTGGAACTGATGCCAAGCATTTTAATCTTACCAAAAGTAAACAATGAGCATAAATTTACATAAAAACTGACTTCTAAAATTATTTAAATGTTAATATTGTAAGTGACACTCTAAGTATATTTTGTGACTTTGGGTCCGCTCAATGTTTTTTCAATGGATGCTGCTTTTACAACAGAGGCTGGTCATGCTTCTTTTCAGATGTTTGTAGTAAATTACATGGAGAAAAAGCTCTGCTTTAGGAAAAACCCAAAGGAAAATGGAATGAAAAGAAGGAGTGGGTTCTCCAGGCACTGCTGCATCTGGAGGTCTTCTGGAAGTTTTCCTGGCAGGATGCGTTTCAGCAGGGTTGGAGGGTTGGGAGCCTGGGAGGATGCTCTCCATGATTGCCGGGGCCTCCTGAGGTGAGCACGTGGTCCCAGATGGGTGGCATTTACTGGCATTGATGGTCCCCAATGTTTGCTCACTGACTTTTCTTCTTTCTATTCTCTTCCTCAGCTCATTTTCCACATGTGAGAAAGCTCTGGGAAGGAAAATGAGAGTAAAATTTATTTGTGAGGGCAGGGACTGAATTAAAGAGCAGCCTTTGTGGGAGAAGGTCCCTGGCAGTGAGAACGGCTGAAGCTAGGCTGGCCGTGCCTGTGGGCGAAGGCTGGTGTGTCACTCATTGCAAATAGCTCTAAATTATCAAACCTCTGGCCCTGTTCAGTTACTGGATGAAAGATTTTGGCTTGTGGTGGAGAACAACTCATATGAGGTGTTTTAATGGCTGCTTCTGATCTTGAAACCAATGAGTCCCTGAATTGCTATCCAAACCGAGAAAAACATCCTTGTAGCTACACTGACATTTACTGCGTAAAGATGTACTGAAGTATAGCTAAGCACAGAGTCTGCTTTATCAGACCTTTGGAGATTACTTTTATCTTCTTCCCTCTATTAAATATAGCTCAGCTCTGCTGCCTTGCACATGGGTAAAATTTGCTGGCTATTACTTCTAGGAATCATCCATTAAGTATTTTTAAAATGCTGTTCAGCCACGCTTGCCCCTGTGTTTGCACTAGATGGGATTGCTGTTGTGTAATCCCCAGTGTTCGCTGTACGTGATGATTATTGTTTGGCTCATTTATGTAGGAAGGAACCTTCACTGCTTCACTACTTTGCATGTCTTAACAAATCTGAACACATGGTGGATTCTCTTATCTTGAGCTGTGGGGTTTTGCCCTTGGCTGGAAGCATGGAGTGGACAAGGTCAGGGAGAGGGAGATGGTCTCACCTGGTGATTTTTCTGGCTGGAGATGCTGTTTGATGGCTGTGCAGGGTTGCTTTGCACAGTTCCCTTGAAGAACTGTGGCTGGGTGATGCTGATGGGGTTAGGGGATCAACACAGCGTAGCTGGATTTCAGCAGAGAAAGGGCAGGGTCAGGGGAGCACAGCTCAGCATCCCACTGGAGGAAGGATGCTCTGCTCATCTCCTCCTGAGGAGAACCCCCAAAGGGAGGAGGAATCGTGCATATCAAGTGCTAAAAAGCATATGACTCAAGCGAAAAAAAAACCCCACACCTCTTTATTACATAGATTTATCTCGCTGTGTTGGGGCCTGACAACCACCACCAGATGCTCATCTTCTCAGTTGCTTTATTGGATTCTGGGACATCCTCGTAATTGCCATAAGTGGGAGATGATTCCCCAGCATCTGGCATGTGTTAATACTGATTCAGAGCGCTTATCAATCCACTTAAGGAAAGAGTGTACGTGCTCGGTGTGCAGTCAGAGGCAGCCTGGCAAATTCTAAAGGATCATCTTTTGATCCTATTTCGTCCTTCGAATGGCTGCTGAATGACTGAGTCCTTGCCACTGGACCCTGCTTCACTTTGAACAGCTAAAGGTGGGGAGGCATTGCCAGATGTCATCCCCATTTCTGGTGATGGGTAGGAAAGTGCTGCCCCATTTCCCCTAGCCTTGCCCCCACGTTGTATTTCAGGAACTGCTGAAATGCTATCTAAGCACAAGTTGCCTCTCAGCTCTTGAAAAGTGCATTTAGCAGTAAAGGCCCAAAAGAAATCTTCCAATAAATTAAAACTACTTCTGTTTTAATTTTTGGTTTAGGTTTAAAATGTCTCCTGCTCTCTTTGAGGCTGGCTGCAGATACCGATGAGCACAGCTGCTTGGACACTTTTCAGCTGGGCGTCTTTTAATGGAGGAGGGAGCACTGCTTGGAGGTCTACAGAGGCGGCAGTGAAATCTCAGGCAGGTGGGTTTTCCCAGTCAGCTCAGAGTGAGGAAAAGGGAGGAGTAAAACTAGCTAAAAGCAGATACTTCAAGAATTGCTCCAAAGGTGCTGTTTTCATTCCAGGTAGGAACAAAAACATGGGGTTTAGGCAGTTTTTAACATTTTTCTTCCCTACATCCTTCCTTGGAGGAGCCTGGCAGCGTTTGGTCAAATGAGAGTTCATGCTGGCATGCATGCAGCAATGCTGGCAACCTCCCATTTTCCAGGCAGAGCTTTGGAGGTGGGGGTTTTCAAGGGAGACAATGGTGCAAGAGGGTCTGTTTGAACAAGGAAATTAAATATTTCCCCACATCGCTCCTGGTTGAGGAATGCTGCTGGGTTTTGAACAGTATGCGAGGGCAGGGAAAAGGCATTCTCCAGGCTTGCAGGGCTCCAGCGCTGTCTAGACTTCATAATGCAACGGTGCACATCGCCCTGCCTTGAACTCCTGCCATGGCATCTTTCAGTGTGTCCTATAAATGGAAGCTGAGGAGCCTTGCCTCTGCCAAAGCCTCAGTCATGCTAATGAGACCCTAGTTCCTGTCGAATTTGGCAATTTGTCCCACTAAACCGGTGAACTTGCAGCAGGTGGTAGCAAAGCTCATTTCCTGAAACCACATCCCGCTGGAAACAAAAAAACCACACCTGAATTCCCGTGGTGGGGTGACTGCGTCTCCCTCCAGGTTAACAGAGATGCCTGGGCATGGGGATGAATGCTCCTGCACAGGGAGCCTGCAGACCACCACTCTGCAGAGGTGATTTTTGGACTGGCACATGGCTCCTGAGTCAAACCACTATCAAGTCTTCTTAGCAAAGTGACACCCGCTGCTCGAAGCCCATCCCGTTGAACATGGCACTGTCTATGTGAGGTTGCAGCCGCCAAAACCAATCTGTTCTTTAGATGTTTCTGTTGTATCTGGATATGTTGGCAGAGCTCGGCTGTGCAGGGTTGGTTTGGGTTGCCCCTGGCATTAAGATGCCTTTCCTTCTCCACCCTCCTTTCTCCTCTTTCTGGGCTCAAGTTTCTTGAAGCCAAGCATACGCTTGTCTCTGTGTATTTCCCGCTGAGGCTGAAGCAGGGCTTGGGCATCTCTTTCTCTAAACCCAGTCCAAGTAATGAGCATCTGCCAGGAGACAGAGGTTTTCCCTAAGCCCATGGTTTGAATAACTCGTTGTTTACAGACTTGCTCCTCTCCCAGGCAGATGCTACCCTTGAGGAATGGGAAGGACATCTCTAAGCACTGGATGCTGCCTCCCACAAAGCCCATGGCAGCATATGGCCATCAGCACACAGCATCCTTGCTGGCCTGAGCAGCCTGGGCTGCGGGAAGCGCAGCACTGGCCAGGCTCGCTGCCTTCACTCTAGCATCAACTCAAAGCCTCCTCATTTTGCTCTCGCTGGAGTCTTTGTACGACCTTTCCCATGGCATGTAGAATGGAGAAATGTCCTCCCTGCTTTTATGATGAGAGGAGGTAATGATAGTGCTGAATGAAGGTGGGGGCATGGGGTTGAGGCAGAAAATGAACCAGCATCTTCAAAGTGCAACACCCTTGTGCCAATGCCTCCCACCCCTGACTTGCAGACACCAAGGCACAGCAATTCACTAAACTCACCTGACAGGCTCTCTTGCTGCAAGCCTGGAGAAGCATCCCTGTTCCCGTTAGCAGGAAATTAGGATCTTAGTTTTATTTTAAAAGAGACTGAAATTTCCTGAAGTGCTTTGTGGTTCACATGCTGGCAGTTTTGGGTGCCTGGGAAGACACTCCCTGGAGAGCATTGGTTTCCAGAGGTTAAGTCCCAAGCAATGCAGATTTCTGCTTCTTTGTGTGAAAATGGAGGCAGCTCAGATCTTTTGTCATTTTGGTGCATGCTCCTGTACTCCATCAGAAGACAGTACATTCCTGTGCAAAACTGTTGGCTGTAACTGAACAGGCAGAACTGAAATCAGTGAAATTCTGCTGAGATCCCAGTATTAGGTTCATCTCCAATGTGAATTGGAATTTTGGATTAACGAGCTTTTCAAACCTGCTGAAGCTTCTGGTTTGTGGTATTTTTGCTTCTTGGACTGACATGTTGTAAGTGGATTTTGCCTCAGACCCATAAAGAAATTTTGTTGCCCAAAGGAATGAGCTAGTCCAACTTCTTATGGTGTTAGGTCTGTCTGCCCCAGGAAGGATGGAGGAGGTGCCTAGACTGTACAGAAAGATTAGGGCCTTGCATCTCAGATGAGCAGCCACTTCTTAATTTACATGCAGGGAAATGGGCACAGAGAGCTTCTGTGCTAAACTCTGTAACAAATGCTGAGAAAACCTGCAAAGTCCTACTCCCATTTCCTGCTCTAAATCCCGCACAACAGACCCTGATATCCAGGGCCGGGAGCCAAACGCTCTCAAGTCAATGGAAAGATTCCCCTTGACTTTAATGGTCTTTGCATGAGTACCTAATTCCTTCCTGTTCACAGGCTCTCTTGGACTTGGTTATGGAAACAACTGCAGATATAAAGTGCTGCAGTGAACTGTAAACCCTTCAAAGCAGTGCGATGGCAGGTTTTGCTGTCCTTGCAGACAGTTGGAGTGGGTTTTGTTTGACAAAAAGCCTGATATATGTTCTTCCAGCCAGCACTGTGGCTACAGTGTGAATGAGTGTTTTAACAAATATGTTCATGCAGACAGGGTTTGTGGTCAGCCTGCTGGGTTTGGAGCCAAGCTTTTCCCAGCAGGACGGGAAATGCAGGGAGTCTGTGTCCGTGCTAGGCAAAGCTAAACCTCCGTAGCTTTGACACGCAACATCTCTGAGAGCTGTGGTCTTGGGTCTTGCAGCTTCTAGGGTCTGCTTCTATTCCCTGCCTGCAAAGACCATGTCACTGGTAGAGACTAGATGTTGCCCAATTTTGACAGCTCTTTGTGAAATGTAAGGTTTTTGTACCGCTGACCACTGTCCCACCTTGGGCAGGGCTGGCATATAAAGCTGCCGAGAGAAGGACATGAGACCCCAGCTCAGCAATGCACTTGCTTAACCATAAAGGTGCTGTGAGGGTCCAGTCCCATTGCTGTGCTGAGCACTCTCCTGCCTGGACCAGGCATCACACACGTGCCATCAGCCCACCCCACGCGGTGAATGAAGCTGAAGGCACTATCTCTGTCACCTTTGTGGCTCACTCCACAAGACCCTCTGGCAAAACGCTTAAAGAGGTGCTTAACTTTAAGGACATAGTTTAAGGACATAGTTTCACTGACTTCCACAGGGATTAGACATGTGTAAGCATTTGGCTGGGGAGGGACCTTGGTGCATCCGGCTGTGCAGTGCCATCAAGGGGTACACGGGATTTCCTCCCTGACACCTGGGGCTATTGATAGCGCCTTGAAGCATGAGATCTACCTGCTCTGATCTAATCATACAAGGAGCAATAATAACAAACAGATTATTTAGCCTTTACAATGCCCACAGACACTGTATCTGACTCTGTTAGAGGTATAGTGGCTTTCACAGGGTGTCTGAGTGTTTGAGAAGAGCAGAAACTGTTTTCCGATGTGGAAGGTTGTTCAGCTGACTCTCGGGGGAGACGAGGCTGCTGCTGATTGCTGTTTCTTTCTCTACGCCCTAGAAACTTTCTGGATCTAGTTAAGGGTTTAGGTTGTTTTACTTTGCTGTTCAAACTCTGGATGGATTTTGCCATTTCTTTTTCCCATGCACTCAAAGACAACTGGGTGCCTGCACCCCCCACCTACCCATCCCTCACTTGTACACAGAGTATGAATGTGTCTCTGATCACAGCGTGGCCTTAATGGCTTGGACACAAATCTGCACTCCTGGAGCCACGTTCTGCAAGAGGAACCGAGCCCTCACTTTTGCAGCTGTGCATTCCTGAGATGAAAAGGGCAGCTCAGGCCCAGGCTGTTTCGTAGCAGAAAGTCAGAGCTGGGCAATCTATGGAAAAGTCTGGCAGCTGCAGGAGCTGTCTGGCTGCTGGAAAAATCTGTAGCTAGCTCCTTTGGGGTCCCCTCCTGATGCCGTTTTGGGGAGCGCTCCCCCTCAGATTTCTAATATTTTGAATGCTTGCCCATCAGTCTCACTAGAAACGTGGCTGTATGAAGACTCCCAGTTCAGAGATGTAGGAATTATAAAGTGCTGACCTGGCTCTTTTGGAAGGATTATTTGCTTTTTAAAGTCACTGACTGCAGCCTAGGCTGATCATTCTGTTGCAGAGGAAAATAGGCAGCAGACTGAGACATGGATGAAGTAATGAGTTCAGCTTTCTGCAATTTAGCCAGGTACATATTTTTCCCCTGGAGCTTAATTAAAATGCATACATCTTTCCTCACATTTTTATGAAACTCAGTGGCAAATAATGGTCACTCTTTAATTACACCAACATTAACTTGTTTTCATGGCTGAAAAGGACAGATCCAAGGGCTGTACTGTTCCCCTGCATTTGGTTACTCTGGGATGTGCTATCTCCAGCAAGCAGCTAGAAACCCAGGTTTTATAATCTGGGCCAGCACTCCCATGGGCTGAACTGTGCTGGTGAGAGGAGGATAGACTTGTTCAGTGGAAAATATATGCATTAGTCTGGGCTGGCTGATAAATCCTTACCCGGCTGATGATCTTCCTGCTCTGTTGTGCTGGCATTGGCACTGACCCCATGGACCTCGTCCTCTCTGGGGTTTGGAGCTCCCCTGGGCGGAGGAGCAGCCCATTGGCCACGGCTTGCTGCCTGCTCAGAGCCCTCTCCTGCCTGGACTCCTCCTGGCGTCCCCAGGGCTCGCTGAGGAAAAAGGAAAATAAAAATCCAAGCAAGTTTGATTGAATAATGAGTTAAGTTTCTTCACCCTGCCACAAAACTGGTCGCATTTAGACAGAGCAAAATTAAACAGAGGCCCTCCTGGTGCAACAGAATAGTTTGTCTTACAAAGGAAACCACCAGCTCCGTTGTGGGAGGGATGTAGAGTTGTCAATGGGAACAAGCACGCTGTGATCCTATGGCCTTCCACTCCACTGTGATTTTGGTTACTCCAGACTATGATCAGCACAGCCAGACCAGTCCTCATCCCAGTCCAGTTGGCCACTGGCATCAGCCCTCCATGAAGCCTGCTACAAGGCACATCAGCCAGCCACGCTCACCAGCAACTACTGATGCCAGAAATATCTTTGCGCTCCTTTGTGGTGTCTAGCTTGGTTGTATCCTGCAGGGTTATTGCTTCTGAAGTGGCTGGTTTTACAGTGATGTTTTTAAAATTCAGCTCTTCTTAATATGGAATTGGTTTTTACTAGTATGAATTTTGCAGTATTGTGTTCTGCTTGAAATTACTGCTGCTCTAACATGCTAAAGCTCAGGACATTTTGTTCCATTTTCTCGTCTAAACCTGACCAGTTCCATGAAATCAAAACCTAACCTGCAATAGTCAAATTTCTCAAATTGCACTGCACACATGGGACATGACATATTTAGACGTGTTGCCAGGACAGTTGCACTATGAGAGAAGGTTATGCACTATGAGAGAACGTGCAAGTCCAACATGACTCCACCGGTGGGTGGTTTGGGTCTCAGCCAAGTCAAGGAGGTTGGAAGGAAGCATGTGGCTTCACTTGGGTGCTTTGTGGCTTGACCATCTGCAAAGAGAATGAATAGGCACCATCTCTCACATCCACCCCCTCCAATTTAGTGCATGCTTGGGAAAAGGCAGTGGTAGGTGCTGTCTGTATAATAAATGGCATCTGCATGACGAATGGTGCATCTCTAGGGCTTTCCTGTGAAGACTCAGAAAGTTGTGGCTGGAATGATGGGAACAACAGAGGAGGTGACTGCAAGACGAGTGGGTTCAATGAGCTTAACTCGGCTGCCTATTCTGGGAATGAGTTAATCAGCTATAATATGTGAGGTCTGCGAGGCATGGTGATGAACGGGAGCATACGGAGGGGGAAGGCTGTATAGTTAAAAGAGCATGGGTGATAGCACAAAAGTCCTTCTGGCAATGTGATTTATTAGGCTGTGATGGTGTCTTTCACATTAAGTGGCAGATGCCTCATCATATGTGACATTTAATGCAGGATGAGAGTGGTTTCACTGTCGGAAACCATTCTCTGTCTGCAACGGAGGCACTGGGCAGGCTGGACCAAGCTGGCAGCACTGGTTTTGTGACTGCCGCAGCTTGCATCACACTCGCAGTCGGAAAGGAAATTTTTGAAATCAGATTTTTATTAGGTGCCTAATTGACTCATCATCCCTGCCCCCCCATGCACACACATTTGCTCTGCCCTGAAATGTGAGCTAAACAGGGCTGGCGAGAAATGTTTTCTGAATATATCTGGGATGAGAGAGGGGACTGTGGAGGGTGAAGGAGGGAATTCATGTCATTTTTTAAAACAGAAGATTGTAAAAGACATAAAGAACCCATGCAAAAAATAACAACAACAAAAAGAAGTTGTGGTTTCTTAAGCCAGTGTGCATTCCTGGAAGCTGATGACGGCCTGGATTACTGTTGTTTTTTTAGACCTCTTTCAATTTTTTTTTAGGATAGTTTGTCTGTAGTGTGGGTATGTGTGGGTAGAGAACTGGGGAATATGCAGAGGGAAAAAAAACCTAAAAATAGGCAGGAACAGGCTGACTGCATATACTTTTTTTTTTCCTTTTTCTTAAATAAAAAAAAAAAAGAGCTTGAAGTTGTTAAAGGTTTGGGTATGTGGGGGTGGAGCACAGGCACGGCAAAGGAAGTTGATCCGGAAGACCACATCTAATACAGGATCTTTTGTGCTTCCTCGACTATGGGAGAGCCGTGTCTCCGTTTGCAAAACAAGCAGTCCACACTTCTGATTTATGTCACTTGGAAGCTGCCTTGCTCTGCAGAGAGGAGAAGGCATGCAGCCAAGTGGTCCTAGGCCAATGTGCTGGGAGAGTGGTGGTATGGTGGTCTTGCAGGTCTTGTATCAGTGCCACCAGGAAATTTGTTTCTTTTTGCTGTCCAGCTTTGGTGTCACATCTCATTTTGGCACTTCTGCTTAGAAAACAGTCGTCTTCTTCAGGAACTATTTCTCTTTTCTCTGTGTTACTCATACTTATACCGAGCTGAGCTCCACCGTTCTCCATGGGATGCTGCTGGTTTGCGGGAAGTCCAAAAAATAGAGTTAGCTCAGCTGGTCCTTGAACGGGACAGAGGGAAGGTGGGGAGTCAGCGGGCCAAGGTCTCCTCCCATTTATGTGAGTGTGTAATAGCCATGTTCTGCTTTCCTGATGGCTGCTCTGGATTTTTATTGCTTGCACTAGAAGAAGGGTCTGGTCTGTAGTTTGAACATCGAGAGGGAACTTAGAGGAAAAAACCAGTTGTTGCATCAGTGTCTGAAGCAGAAATAACTTTGCCCACTCTGCCAGGGTGTGTGATGGTTTCCTGGGGAGAATGGCTCTGTGCTGGCAGGGGCTTTGGCTCAGGCACCCGGCGGCTGTGCCCTGCCCAGAGGTGGCAGCTATAAGAGGTGTGGGTGCTGTCGCTGCCAGGTGAAAAACACCCATTACATTTTCACTCCAAGCTCTTCTCCACCCTGAAGCTCTGTAGACATGCCAAGATCACAGGGTTTTTTTTTTTCCTGTTGCCAAAGCAGAGACTGACATTCCCAGTAAGTGTACCCACAGGTCTGCTCTTTGCTTGTTGGTCCTTTCCAATACAGTAAGGCCTTATTGGAAAATTTCAGATTAGCTCTCTTTCTTTTCTTCTCGGCTGGAAGCTTCCTTTTAAAACATTAATGTCCACATTATTTTTTTTTTTCCCCCAGCAGGTTAATTAATACTTGATTAATTACCTCAAAAGCTAATGGATATTTATCCAGATCATGAAGGAAATTAGTGCCTTCTATAAATAACTGCAGCAACGCTCACTCGTGCTCACTGACAACCCATCTTTATTTATGCTCCTTCTTCTTCAGGAAACAAACTCTGCTTGGGTCTAGAGGAGTTAATCCTAACCTTTCCCAGGGTGGGTTTTGCTCTGGCCTGGCTCAATGTTTTTCTACTTGAGCTTTACTTTGTAAACACGGTGCCTTTTTCCAAAGGAAAATAGCAGCATTTGTGGAGACAGACCCAGACAGCACGGTATAATTTCTCCAGCCTGGGCCAGCAAAGGCCATTTGAGATCTTGTTTGTTTTCATGGGCTAGGAGGTCTCTGGCACTCTCTGAAACGTTGTTTAGTTTTGGCTATTGGAAAAAATATTGAAGAGCCCTTTCTGAATTCCCATCTGCTTCAAATAAATGGTGTTTATTGTCTTTGTCTCCAGCTCTCCAGCTATTGTCATTGGTGACCTCAATTAGAGGCATATTAAAAATCATGTCCAGTTTGTCACTCACGTGTACAGAATTAATAAGTAATTATTTACTTTTACTGTTAACTTGCACGTTCCTCCTGGGTGCTGCTCTGCATCCATGAGAGTGTCTGGCTGCTTGCTGGAGAGGAAAGTCATTTTTGTCCATGTAGACTTCAAGGGCAGAAATAACTAGATGGCTGCCGGGAAGCTGGACAAGGGGACCAAGCAACAGAGGTGGCATGAGAGTTGCAGTGGATGCTGGAGGCCAACCAAAGCACGACCTGTTGTAATGTGGTGGCTTGACTTTTCCCACATCTCTGTCCATTGCTCACTGCTGCCTGTGGTTGGGTCTACACCAGGTCTCATGTCCTGCATCTCTGTTACGGGTCTAATGCTGCTGTCATGTCTCCAGAGCGGGCGGGGACTGCCAAGAGCTCTATATGCTTCTCCAGACCAAGGCTGAAAAATATTGCTGGTGTCATTTCTAGGCTCCTGACTTCACTGCAGTAAAGCCTGGTGGACAGCTTGCCTTGGGGTCTTCAGGGTGGACTTTTTGTCACTTCAGCAATAACACTTGTTTTCAGGCAGGAACCAAATGAGCTCACTCCACCTGTGTTGCTCAGTCTCTTGGTTTTCATCATAAGTGATGCAAATTGTGAGGCTGCCTCCAGGAAGCACCAGCCTCTGGAGTCACACGGTTGTGTAAAAATCTCAGCTTTTGTTCATTTTGCTATCCCTCATGAAAATGCGAGTTGAAAGCTTCAAGCACAAAGGAGCTGCTAGACATTTTTATGATTGTTTTAAAAAACTATGCTGCTTAAGATGAACTTACAGGTTTTTCTTTTTTCCAGGGACATTGGCTCATGAATTTTTAATTCTTGAGCTTGGCAGCACTGGTTGAATTAGAAACAGAACAACTGATTTTAATGAGTGTAAGATTAATGCAGATGAGCTTGGCTGAAACTGCGATCCAGCTGAGGAGAGAGGATTGTCTCACTTCACCTAGCAGCTCCCTCCTCGGTGGGCTGTTACGTTGCAAGCATTACCATAGCAGAGCATATTCTCATCGCTGGTCATTACCTGGGGGAGAGGTGCTCATTAAACAGCTCGGTTCATACAGCATATTTTACACATTAACCCTTGGCAGCTGCCCTGGGCCCTCAACAGTCCTGCAAGGTGGACTGTGGCTCTTGAGCATGCAAGCAGGGAAGGAGAGTGCGGATGGATGAGCACTGATGGAGGAGAAACCTGCCTTGACTCTGTGTCACTGTCTGCTGGATGGGAAGGGAAGGCTTTTGGCTGTTGCATGGAGCCACCACAGCTCCAAGCAAGGTCATGGTCTACGCCTGTTGCCCATCCTTTGGTGGAGAGCTGTTGTTTTATTTGTTTGATAAAGTGCTTAGCACTCTGGATCATATAAACAGCAGTTACTGATACGAGAGAGCCGCTGCCCCAGAACAGCCTTGCACTGGGCAGAGCTCTCCCGCTGCCCCGAGTAATCTGTTAGCTCAGTGACTTGCTTTCCTATACACCTGAAATTACATATTTGTATAGTGAGTGGTTTTATAACCTGAGAAATAAGGAAAGATGGGGGAGGCTGAGCTGAACTAATTTTATTTGATTCTGTGGGCAACTGGCAGTTTTATATCTGTTTTATTTTTTTATATGTTTTAATCAGGTAGTGCTTTTGGAGATTGCATCACTACAGGTTTTGCCTGCTTGGGCTGTTAAGCAAATGTAGCAGGAGCATTCATGAGTGGAGTGTGACGAACCATAAATAATGAGGCGTCTCCCAGGAAAGCATCAGGGGACAGTGGAGGAGAAAACTGGCCTGGCAGCTGGTGAGCTTGCCCAGTGAATCGTGTCCAGCTTTACAGGGGCCTCCTCCCTGACAACGGGTGAGCCACAGCATCGTGCTCTGCTTCAATATCCCACCCTCAGAGTAGAAGGAAGAACCATGCGAGATGTATTAGCAGTCCCAACTCAAGGGCTTCTTGGTGTTTGCATGACCCTTTGCATCCTATGCGGATTAAAAGATCAGACAGGCTGCTCCACAAAACAGTGGGACCGCAGAGGCAGGTGGAGAGGACATTATTACGAGTCTGTTTTGCAGCCACAGTTTTGCATATCTCAAGGGTCTAGTAGGGAAATCTGTGAGGGCAAAGGGGTGCATGGGGCAAAAGTGCTGTACCCCAAAATTAGAAGACCCTGAAAGACAGCATCCAAAATAACAGCAGAGTCACTGTGCTCTTCCCAGATGCTGGAGGGCCAAGGATGCCTCTGTGCCGGGGCTTGGGAACACACAGGCGTGGGTCTGCCTGAAGTGGGAGGCATTTTTCTAAAAGCTTATCCCGAACTTTTAAAGGTTTTTTTCAGCTTCAAAACCTGTATATTGTAAAACAAAATTCCTCACGTTGTTAACATCGCTTTCAACCAGCAGCAATCATTAGATTCTGAGTCTGTTGCCAGCAACAGCGCCAGTGATTTACCTTGTTTGCTGCAAGGCTAAAGAGCGAGCCAGTTTCCCCTTTGCTGAGCTTCCTACATTGCCTCTTTGCTCATGAAGAAGCAAAATCCCTACAAAAATTGGGCTGCCACCACATCAGGAGACTGCCAACAACCACCTCCAGGTGCAGCTGTCTTGGAATACATTTAAAAACCAACCCTAAACCTATTTCTCCTCCTCTGCATTTTTCCCAATACATTTCTCTCCCCAAGCCTGAGCCTCTACCACCGGCTTGCGAGGACAGCCACCCTCTGCTACTGGCTGGGTGACCGATGGCATGTCCTGGGCCAGAGCAACCTGTCCTCGTCCTGCTGACACGCTTTGTTCACCGTGCTTGGTTTTGCTGCTAAACCCATCACACTGCTATTTTTAATATCAAGGGATAGACCCGCCTCTTTGCTGTGTCTTGCACGTGTTGCAAGCGGCACAAGGTATTAAGTTGAGCATGTCTGTGTTTAGCACCTGCCAGGCGGGTCCCGGCGAGGAATGCATCGGCTTTTCTGTGTCGCCAGCCCTGACTTAAAGCATTTCTTCTTCCTCCACATGCCTTCTTTGGCTGAAATGACAGCGCCAAATTCTCCCTACGTGCCAGAAGGTTGTTTTTTTGGGTTCCTTTTCTTGCACTGAAAAACAGCTCCTGAAGTGGAGGTAATTCATCCCTGTGCCAGAAAAGGGGAGGAGTGAATGTTGCTGCGTCCCAGCATCTGCCCCAGTTTGGTGCAGGCCCAAGCAGCAGTGAACGGTGGCTTGGGGGACCCCCCACCCAAGGGTGCTCCTGGGAAAAGTGGTGCCACTGAAATCTGCAGCACGTTTTTTTCCCCTTTTAACTTTTTTAATTAATTCCTTTAATTTTTTTCCTGGGCTCAACTTAAAGTTTGTGCTTTGGTGTTTTTTTTTTTTTTTTAAATTTTTGTAGGGATTTTATTGCCGTGACAGGGACACCAGGGTGGAACATCTGATCACTGGGACATACACATCCCAAAATAAAGGGTTTGCACATCCTGTTTTTAAAACTGGTCTTGCAAAATGTTCAAAAGCTTTTCTATTTAGCTAGCATTTCAGTGTCCATAAATGGCTTAAACTTTTCCCAGCTATTGTTAGCGGCAGTACCTATAACTCAGTGGCTGTAATATTGCACATTCAAAATGCAGAAGAATAAATAAATACATGAAGTAAAACACAATGGCTTAGCTACGTTCCCCAGTGTTACACTGGGAAAGGCTGCTGACTACGAGGCCCAGGAGCTCCTGCAGTTATTTCAGGGAGAACAGGTTGCAAAGAAGCCAGGAAAACTTGTACTCTAGGACTCTATCCTCCTGGGACACATCCCGAACTGGGTGGGGCGCTGGCCTGGGATGTGAGACTGGGTGAGCATTGCGTCTTCACAGCTTCAGTGATGTGCTCGAAACGCCTGGGTCAGGACCATGGTCCCCAGTGGTCCCCACTGAATCACTGGAAAAAGTCCCAGTGCTGCGATGGAGCCAGCATTCCTGCATGTCTCCAGGTCAGGATGTTCATGCCATCATGCTGACGGCAGGATCAGAGCAGCTTTAACAGCCTTACCACACTCGCGGGGCTCCTCAGGGGCACTACTTTGCCGCGGCATCCATGCTCAGAGCTCACAAGAATTGCTCTGTCTTTTGAGGTGCTCCACCTGGAGCCATGCTGGAGAACAGAAATTTATCCATGCTTTCTCCTGAGGTTTCTTAAACAAACAAATAACACACATGCATTTCAAAATGGTTTTATTAGACTCTTTGAGTCAATTTCTAGAGATCCAACCCCAGGCTAAATCCTTGTACATCCACAGCATGGGCCAAGACTCAGTTTGCCCCTGGAGGGAGGCATCCTTGTGGCAGCCAGTCTTGAGGTGGTGTGGGTTAGATCATAACTCTGGGTCAGCACACAAACCTCGATGGTCTCACTCCTGCAGCAATCAGCCTGTGCTGGGAGCTGTCAAGGACCACACATGTTATCCTTCCCATGTGCATGGCTGATGGAGAGGAGGTTGGCACCCAACTCAATGCTCCACACAGTGATGGTGGAGCTATCAGATCCTGTCCCCACCTACCAGGAAAGGAGAACTTGCTGTGAAATGTTCTGCTTTGCAGAGCTTTGGCTTTGGCTAATGAAGAGTGGCCGGAGAAGGGAACTGGTGCCATGCCATCATGTACTGGAGAATTACAACTGCTTCGGCTGGATGATGGGTTCCTTCTGCTTTTGAGAGGGAGAAGGCCTGGGGCCACATGGGCCACATCAGCCACTGCCTGTGGGCTTCTGCATGGGGAGAGTGCCACTTGCTGTCAGGCTGGGGAAGCAAGACTTGCTCTGACCACGCACTGAGCTGTGGTTAGCATGGTACCCATCCTGCTGCAACCAGGAGGAAGCCCCAGAAGGTAAATGCTTATTTATGTTGCGTACAGTCCCTATTAGACCCTGCACTGAGCAGTCAGTAACACAGAGGTCACATGTAGGTTGTGCTGGGTTTTACTGAATGTGAAAGTGGGGAATAGCCCAAATATACCCATAAAAGATCGGGGTTGGGTGCTTCATTACTGCAGTGAGTTAGCATTTGCAAGGGGAGGTATGTGTTGGGCTGGTAACTAGCTCTCCTTTGGCACAGGCAGTGTTGAACGGGTGTGAAAACTGGAGGCTGAAGGCAGCAGATGCTAAGGAAGAGGAGGGTGTTTGCAGCTGGGGGTACAGGTGTGCCCGAGGCAGTGCATGCTGCAAGGGCAGAAGGATGCTGCCAGGCTCCACGCTGGGTGGTGGGTCCCAGACCACCAAGGATGGGCAGCAAGCTGGAGGCTATGGATGGCTGCAGGGACAGGAGAGGGTGGCAAACCCCTCCTAGACTCATCGAAGAGCTTGAAGTGGACATTGAAGGATCCTAGCAGCAGTTTCCAGGTAATACCATGCACAAGACTGACTAAATGCCAGCCAGGGTGGGGGTGGGTTTCACTGACTGCTTTTCAGTCTTGCCCAAGCACTTCTCCCTCCCAGATCCCAAATGATGATGCTGTGCTGAGGCCAAACATGACACGACAGGAGCCAAACCACGACACGAACTTAGGGACCTGCAAAGGTGGAGAGTTAGAAGGCACTTGTTTTCCAGGCGGGTTTACAAGATGTTGCTTTAGCCTCACCCTCTCTGTTTACTGCAGGGTTCAAGAGGCCTCAAATTGGTCCATTTGTTTCTTGTGGCTTCTGATGTCAGTCTGGCAGCAGAAAGACTGGAGCATTGGACCTGTGGCTGTGTTTTTTCCAACGGATTTAGGGAGGGAGTGACTAATGTGATGGTAAACAGTGGGGCTGGGTGTGCTGCACTGCTCATCATCCCACTGCTGGCAGCATCCATGGTGGGATGGGCTGGTGGCAGCTGGTGGCCTATTCTTGATTTGGGAACAGGTTAAAATAATGACATGAGGAACAAGCGAGGCACTGTTGGTGGGTCTCACTGCATTGCCATCTCCTTGTGCTGCAAAAATAATGGAATACGGATGTGTACCCAGCTCCTTCCTTAGCACCTCCTGAGCCCTGGGCCAACCACATCACTGCCCCCTTCTCAGATCCCAGAGGATGCTGCAGCCCCGTCATTGCAAGGATTTGTTCCTTGCAAGGCGCAGCACAGAGAAGTTAAAATGCCTCATTACAGAGGAAAATGTGGTTCTGCTTTAGCCTGGCTGCACGTGGAAAAGTCCTCCCTGGCTCTTGCAGAAGGGCTCCTCTCTCCTGGAGTTAGTCATGCAAAAAAGATTTCAGGAGGGTCTGCTGGAGTCTCTCCCACCATGTGCATTTGTACCACAGTAATAGTCATTACTGGCTGCAATTGCAGATTTTTCTGTTATTAGGGATGATACGCACACACGTTCAGGCCTCCTCCACCTGTGTGCAGATGCCAACTGGCCCTGCCTTTCAGTGTGTGTACGGAGCAGCCTATGTGCTGGGGGCAGCACAGGAGCAAAGACAGTCCATAAGAATCTGTCCCAGCTACACTGCTAGCTTTCTCTTGGGAGAAAACATATCTCTGGTGCCTGAAAAAGCCCCCTTGTGATTTATGACTTCAGCAGATTTAATCTGAGGGACGTCTTTATGAAGGAAGAAATAAAGAAAGGCACTGCAGTTCTTCTACATGCAAGTTTTTAGACCTGGTTTCTAAAAAAGCAGCAGGGGCTGAGGCAAGCACTGGGCAGCATCAGAGAGCAGCCTGGAGATGGGTTTTGTTTATTCTTCATTAACAGGGGACAAAACCATGTGTGGTGTGTTGACAATTAGCGGGGCTTGAATTCTGCATTTCTATTGAAATTGGATGGTTGTCTTGGGAGAAATCCTTCTGGCACTGCTGGTGGAAGTGATGGGGGTGGCTGACATGGTGGGTGGAGGGGCTGTAGAGAGCGCAGCACTGTGAGGCTACGTGGGCCGCTACTTCTTCATACCTGCTACTATTGGCAAGCTTTAACATCCCAATGTATGCTGCAAATGAGACTAAGAGGAGGCAGGGAGGCTGTCACATGAGAAAATCCCTTTCTCCAATGTTTGCCCTGGCTACAGACATGGGAACTTCAGCACAAGAACCTACAGGCAAGTCTCCAAAAAAGCATCCCAGACTTGTGGCACCTGAGGAGGTGAGAAAGAGAATCTGTGATTCATTCCTGCTGCTCGTAGCTGGAGGTGGCTGCGGGGACCAACCCCTGTCGTTGTGGGAATATTCAAATCTGAGCTTTGTGGCTTCATCAGATCCGGACTTTGAACATTCACTCTAATAGCTGCATAATGAGAAGAGAACAGCAAGCTGATATCATGATAGCTTCATGAAGCTAGCTGGACACCTAGCACCGGCAGACTAAATACAGCCCTGTCTTCCCCCTGCAGTAGGCAACCCGAGCTGCTCGTTGCTGTTGTCCTACCCGAGAGCATGAGCCTAGGGAGACAGAAAGCCCCAACCAGCCAAGCTTCTGCCTGGAGAGGTTTGCTTTGGATCATTACTTATTTATTTCTTTTTACACCCATCTTTGAGCAGAACTGAGGGCAGTAATGGGAACACTGTAACACTGCCTGCGCAGTCTTAAAATGCTTTGTGCTCATTGCAGTTCTGATCCTTACAGCACCTTTGGGAAGCGAGACAACATTCAAATGCCCATTTTACACCACCATGCACTCAGCACTGCTGAAAAAGAAATCTTTAGTAGCATTGGCTCTGGAGACAAAATATGAATATATGTGAATTGCATGTGTCCAATCTCATTGCAGTGAGCTCAAGAAGGTGCAATTACTCTTATTTTTATGCTCGTATGTGATTAGTCACTCGTAGAGTGACTATGGCTGAGAATTTCTCCCTCCTCCTAATTGTCTGCAAAAGGAGTGATTTCAAAGCACAATAACTGTGGCCACTGCCAAAGGGAATAGGAGATAGAAGCAACTTCTGTTACCTCCAAATGGCCCCACATGTGTTCCTTGTCCATAGAAACAGATGCAGTTTGTACTGGAATAATGCATCAACTAGATATTTAATCTTTCACCTAAGGATCTAAAATTGCTTTCTAATGAACCATTAGCTGAAGGATACCCACACAGCCCTGATTAGATAGGCAAGAAGACATGGAAGTTGTGAAACAGCCCAGCTTTGTACTACTGGGAGGGATGAGAGCCGTACTGTGATTGTGCTCCATGGGGAAATTACAGCTGGAGGAGGTGAGAAGGGACAAGTAGGTCAAGCCTGCTGTTTTGAAGATGTTTTGGACATATTACAGTGATGCTACAGCCTTCCTGCTCTGAGCTCGGTGCTATCAGTTGCCAAACAAGGTAGTTCAAAGGCTGCTGGGTGGCTTTCCATGTGGCTCTGCAGAGAAATGAAATACCGTCAGAGAAATGGCCTCTAAAGGGAGGGTTGCAATTCCATGCAGGGACCCAGCAGCTGTGCTGGGGCTTCCAGCCCAACAGAAAATAATTTGCTAACAAGACTTTTCTGCTGAGAGCTGGGGTGGCCCAGGAAATGGGGCTGCGAGTAGAAATGTTTGGGAGCCACCACTTTCAAGTCTGCAGGGACCATGCCCTGTCTGGGTGTGGGCCACCTTCAGCTCTGCAGGAGCAGCAGCATCATGGTGGGGAGCATCCATCACAGAGTGAAGTGGTACCTTCTGCAGCTTTTGGAGACCTTATTCCCAAATACCAGCTTCCCTTCTGTGTTCACAGCCCCTGCCACTGAGCCAAGAGACCCAGAGATAACCAGTGCTGTGGGGCAGCACCCACCAGCAGCTGGATACGATGTCTTGGGCTTCACCCATGTCTACCCCAAAAATGCTTGGACAGGAAGAGCAGTGCTTGGCCAGGCTGTCACGTAGCGGCTCCAGGGGTGCATGGCACAATCCCCCTCCAGTGACTGGGAGATTCAGGGGTCTGCAATCATCAAAGCACTTTACACCCCAGAAAACACAGCCAAAGCCTCCTCAGCCATGTTGTCCACTGGTGTTCTCAGCCTGGCCAGGGCTGGTGCTGCGCTGCTGACCTGGCCGGGCACAGATATCAAGGGAAGTAATTTTTTTTTGCTTTTTCACATCCTCAGCTTGTGACTCAGTTATCAACCGTTGTTACCTTCACATATCTGGCAGATCAAGACAGGACCACTGCATTAGTTCTGTGTTGCCAAGTAGAGCTTAAATATTGTGATTAAAAAATTCCAGTCTCGCATAGTCTACTCAGACATGCAGGAAGAAACCTTTGCAATTAGATTCCCTGTGCGCCGGCAGGAGGGCAGAAGTTCCTCCTTTTTTTTTTTTCTTTTTTTTTTTTTTCCATTACTATATTCTTCTGTGATATTAGAGCAGCAGGGAGAAAAAGTGCCTGTTTGATTTTCTTCATTATGCTAAGCCTGGTTTTACTTTCTGATTGCCAAAGCATGATAAATGGAACAAAGATTACCTAGAGATTTTCAAAGATTTGCTTTCAAATTTTAGTTTTCCTGAGCCTCATTAAGCTTGCAGGTTTTATCTACACTTTGTTCTTACAGTAGAGCAGCATTGCCATATATTAATAGCCATACATTTTCATTTGAAATTAAAACCAGATAGATGCTTCTCATGCTTTGCTTTCAAATCCTATTTTAAAAATTATTGATCGTGTGTGTGTTGTTTTTCTTTTCCTCTGACCCTGCTGGGTCTGTAAAGGACAGTCACTAACGAAATCCTTTCAGTCCTGGATCTCTGTGCATTACTGAGTGCAGTTTTGTAGATTTAGGGACAGATTTTAGAAGGTATAATGTATAGATAAAAGAAAAATGTGGTTTCCAACACACAAGAAAAATAAGATTTAAAAGTAGGACCTCTACAATTAAGGGATACAGAGCAGCTTAGACATAATAAGATAGCCCATGATGTGCCTAGGTGCATCTTTCAGGAGATAAATGCTATTGAAAGACCTTGTCCTCAATGACTTAAGGAGAAATGGCTGAAAATAATCTCAAGGCTGAGAGCCCCCAGGCACAGTCTGTGTGCTGCTCTCTAGGAGAGGTTTGGAGAAGGGTAGCAGGGGCTGGGCATAAGGACAACATGGAGGACACACACAAAAGCCACCCTAACATACCTGATGGTGTTTCTTCTGTTGGAACCAAGAGAACTGACCCACCTTCTGGGTTTTCCAGGTGTGCATTTTCTTCTTTCTGTACCCATCCATGAGCCCACAGAGGCCTTGGGGCAGCTTGAGGGTGTGATGAAAAGGTCTCCTTGTGCCACCTACCCGGTGGGGGGAACAGCTTCCTTATGTGCGTCGGGATGGTGTGACAGTGCAGGAGCTAGCTGTGTCCTCCAAGTTCCTGGGGAAGGTGCTGGAGATAAAAGGCCCAAGGCAAGTTTCTCTGCTGGTGCCCTGCCTTGTTATCATAGGAATGGGAAACAGGGGTGCACAGAGTGGAGTGTAGGCAGACCATCCTTAGGGTCCACTGCACCAACCCCAGCCATGCTGGGAGCACCGTGACACAGTGCAAAGGTGAAGCCCTTCATGCTCGGACCAGCCCAGACCTGTCTCCAAGGCTCAAGTTGATCCTAGCGACATTCTCCTCCAGGCGTGACCCCAGGAGCTTTGCTTGAACTGGAAAGCAGCTCATTTGGAAGGGTTTTCTGTAGTTCCTCCAGACCCACTCAACAAGCTCTAATAATAACTAACTGCCTTTCTATTTATAAATGAAAACAGCAGTGAGGAACTTGGCTCATGTGGCTGGGGCCACCGCAGCCCCAGCGCTCCCACACTGTACCACAGCTCTCACCCTCTGCCATTGAGCTGTTCATCTCCACTGACCTGCTGGAGCCGCAGCAGCCCTGCCATCGTGCATGGGAAGGGGCATTGCCCAGGGCTCTTTCCTTTGGATATGCACACTCTGGTTTTTGGTTTTTTGGTTTTTTTTTTTTTTTTCCTTGTTGACAAGGGAATATTTTCTTTTTAAAAATGGGGGTTGTTTTTGTAGCAGCTCCTACCCCACTTTGTAAAACAAACATTTCCCAAGCACTTGATGTTTCAGATGATGCTATTGTTACTGGAATGCCAATGTGAACATCAGAAATCGTATTTCTTAGTGGAGCCTGGGGATTTTGTGCTGCCCATCTCCCAGCGGTCAGATGTGATGCAGAGGGCTGATGGATCCTTTCGGCCGAGCCAGCTGGATGTGGCCTGCGTTGGGGCTGAGCTGGAAACGCATTTGGGTTTAGATTAACATGCTGTAGCCCAAGGCTAGCTCTCGCCCAGCCTGCATGCGGGAGGGGAGCATCACCTCCACTTTGGCTGGGTCAGCTCTAGCCGAGGCTCGAGTCAGGCTGAAGCTGCCTTTGCTGGCTCCAGTCTCACGGGGACTGGACATCTGCAGCCAACTCTGCTTCTACCCACGGTGTTGCCTCTGCTCCCCTTCAAGATGGCATCAAACCTTGTACCTGCACTTCTCGGAGAGGCTGGAGAGAGTTTTTCCACTAATACATCCTCTCACTATCTCTGCTACATGCAGGATGCCAGATTTGATGAAAATACTCTGATCTTTTCTGACAAATCCTCTGTTCCTAAGTAGATAATAACCAGAAAATCTTCCTAAATAAATCCTGGTTTCGGATCTGTGCCCACACTTGTTATTCCTGTCATACCAATTAACTGCTCCTTCTTGCCCTGAATCAGGGGCATCCTCAGCCCCTCGAAGGAGGAAGGGGGCACAGATTTATGGCTGCTGAAGTCAGCATGGGATGGGGTGGAGTTTTATGACTGTAAAAAATGAGAGTCTGATTTAGCAGCATTAATGCCCAAGTGACCAAAAACACTCTCTTTGGCTGAGCAGAGATTAAAGGTTGCAGATAGTTATAAACCCAGACTGCAGCGGAAAGTGCTGGGATACCTTTTCATCATATCAGATCTGCAACAAAGCTGGCACATGGATCTGGCCTGGAGGAGAGAGGAGAGGAATATATTAGGATATATATATTAGGATAATACCCATTTACTTCTCCTGTCTCCTCCTTCAGTATCAAGTTGATGTACTTGATACTGAGACCCCCTTGGCAGAGTCCAAAGCCTCTGTCTCCCCTCAAACTCAGACCAGGTCTGGTGCTGCTGGTGAGGTTTGTGCACGTACTGAACAAACAAAGCTTCCTTGGGGAGGTTCGCCACAGAC
Organism: Anhinga rufa; assembly: GCA_013400875.1. Taxonomy (NCBI): domain Eukaryota; kingdom Metazoa; phylum Chordata; class Aves; order Suliformes; family Anhingidae; genus Anhinga; species Anhinga rufa. Next base: position 52,494 of record VZTV01027510.1, read on the forward strand.
AGGTTGAAGAAGTGACCATCCCTGCTGGTGGTGGCTGCTGCATTCCTGTGGACACCAGCCACGCCTGCAGCATCTGTGGTCCAGCTTTTTGACCTCCTTCTTCCATTTGCAAATCCTCAGCATGCATCCAAAGCTGTTGGATGTCGAGAGATCAGAGCTGCAGAACAAGGCTCTTGCTCATAAGAGAGGCAGCGGTGCCACCTTCAGCACAGAGCAGCCGGGCCGGGGGGTGGCTGAGCCCCTCTCCCCGCGGCCGGGGGCTCTCCCAATGGGCAGCATTCACTGGGGAACAGGGGCTTTCCCTCGGATGGATGCCTTGCACAGAAAATTGGAAATATTCTGATGAAAGATTCTGCTGTACTAAATTTTCCCTAAGAAAGGAGAAACCCTGAGCAGCCTTTTTTTGAGTGATTACAGCATTACCTGATGAGACATCCTCAGATTCATCCCAGTCCTTTACAATCCTCTTCACCTCCCATGTTTCTGCCTCTGGAGTCTGTGGTCCCGTGCGGTGAGTGCTCCTCCCTTGATGATGGCCCTGGATGAGGGGATCACCAGCTCCTGGCTGGGAGTTAAGGTATAAGTTGGACTTGCACCAGAGTCCCAAGGCTTGCACCACAGCCTTCCGGGCTGTGCATGAATCGGTTCTTCGTTGCCCTCATTTCTCATTAACACCGTCTCTCTAATACAGCAATACATGGCAGGAGCCATACTCCTTTGGGGCTAGGGAAGTATCTCAGTGGAAAAGCAATCCTGAAACAGGCAGGCTGGGATGTTCTGTCTGCCCGACTGCCTGGAGCAACGTGCTGGGCCAGGAGCGTCCCCTGGCAGGTCACTGGAACCCTCTTGAAAGTTATTTGCCTTTACATAGCCCTTTCTCAGACTGAGGCTCTTATGGTTCCAGCACATATTTTGGTCACACAAGGACTTCGGCTTTTGCCCCAGGACTTCGGCTCCCCCCCACCCCTGTACTCACCTCCTTTTGTGCACAGCAGCACAGGGGGCTCAGTCCCAACGCCACCCTCCCGTCCCACCCTACCTCAGCCTCAAAAGTGCCAGCGAAGGGTGACCTCAACGCCAGAGCTAGACTCACCACGCACAGGCGCAGAGGGCGAGGGATGCCATGGGGCACCATGCGTCCTGATGGAGAGGGACCGGGGGCACAGCTGGCCTTAGTCCCCCTTGGCTGGTCCAGCACCCTAAGAGATGGGAGCAGGATAACTGGGTGGCAAAAAAAAAAATTCCTGCAGCTGCAAACGTGGCGCTGCCTGGTTGCTGGGGGAGGCAGGCAGGGGCGTCCCGGCGGCGCGGCGCGGGGGTGCCGGCCGTGCACCGCGGCGCTGTCACCAGGAGGTGGCACAGCACGAACGGGGATGCTGCGGGGAGCGCACCCCGCGCCAGGCGGGCTGGGCGCCGCGGAGCTGCCGCCCCCCCAGGAAAGGGGAGCGAAGTGATTCATTAGGGCAGTTCCAGGAAAGGGAAGAAACGTCTCGCATCTTCTTTCTGGGAAACCCATTGTGCAAAATCCTTTCACATGGGGGAAAAAAAAAAAGGCACAAAAAACCACATTTTATTTGGAGAGAAGGGAAAAAATGAGCACACTTCCCCCCCTTTGAAAATACGCAGCTGTCAGGACGTCCACTGTCTCGTGTCCCCATGGCCTTTCCGCATGAGCAGAGCCTCCGCTGCCTCCTGTTCCTCTGTCTGGTGCCCTCCTTCACTGCTCCGATACCCCATCTGTCAGTACATTCCTTAAAGAAACATCATTTATGGCTTTTATCATATTAATAGTCAGCAGCTTGCAGAGGTTTTTTGCTTTGAAAAGCAGACCCAGCAGCAGGGCAACATCTGCAGGTCTCTGTGGCTGAGCAAGGAAAAGCTCGTGGCCCCTGAGCCTCCCACCTGCAGGTCTCGATCTGCTGATTTCCAGATGGGATCAAATGCATTTTCCCCACAGGGCACGCTTAGCCCACCTTCACTTGTGGGAGCAATCTTTAGGCACCTGTGTCTGAGACGATACAGCTGGAAATGGCAAAACAGTACTTTTTTCTAAACATTGGCAATTTTCCCATTCTAGCAAAGGCAGAACAGAGTATGTAGAATCAAGGGATCAGCCATTACAGACGAGAAGAAAGATTTGCTTTCAATGACACACTGACCTACAGTGCTTCTGCTAGGAACTTCATGAAAATTATTGTCTATATTTCACTTGAACGGGTGATTTTGAAATACATTGCTATTGTTGGTAAACCATATGCTATACCACTTAGCCCATGCTCAGTTTGTAACAAAAAGAGGTGATTTCTTCCCAGAAGAATCCTTCTCTCCCAATTTTCCATTTTTCCTTCCTGGGTTTACCTGTCAAAAGTTAGCTGAAACAGTCAACAGTGACTTAATGGGGTCCCAAGAGAAGAGGGACCAAGCATCTCCTTTGGCTCCTGTTGGGGTCCTATGAGCATAGGGCCACAAGGACAGAGCAAGTGGCTGCTGCTGCTTCCCCAACTGCTCCCTTGCTCAGGGGTCTCCAACCCTGATGGGAGCTTTAGCAGCTCCTGGTGGGTGACTTTTTGTTGCATGAATTTGTCCAGGTGCTTTATAAGGCCAGCTCAACCTTTAGCTTTCACAGCATCCTCATGGATGCGGCTAACTTCATGTCACGCCCTCCGGTCTCAGGCTAAAGAGGCAGTGCAGGACACCCCCGTGGAGGACATACAGGGGGACACGGAGCTGCTGCTCTCTGTCCCTCCCACTCAGAGTCCCCCCATCTGTTTTCCCCTGTAACTGCTACAGCCAGACTTCCAGGAAAGCCCCAGGACAGTAGATAGATGTTCTGCAAATGCAAGAAATCAGATGCAGAAGATGTTGTGCAATCATTTGCTCGATGGAGCCCATTTCTCACTTTTCAATCCCTTGTGAGAGGCAATTACAAATCCTCATGTGAAACACGGTATAGCCCTGCTACATAATGTTTGCAGGAGTCTTCCGTCCTATTCTGAGAGGGGAAAAAACATAGCTGTTTCAAGGCCAGTTATTTTTCAAATTAAAGCAAAAAAAAAAATCTTGCTTCTTTTTGCTGTTTTTTTTTCTGAATTCCTACTTAGCATCCTGAAAACCCTTTAGAGGGTTTGCATTTAGAACATGAAATGAATTTCTCACAGTCAGGCCAAAGAAAACCAAGATGCGTGGGTGGAGGAAGCTGTGGCCCATGCCAGCAGCCAGTGCCAGCAAGTAGATGTCCTCAGCTGCCTAAGGTGAGGCTGAGCATTGCCTCAAATCCTCCTCACATCCTATGGCACTCACTCTAAAGTCAGATAATAAGTGTTTGCTGAGACTAGGAACATAGGAAATATTTCCAGTGCAGCCCAATGCAGACCTTGCCTCTTGGGCCACCTGTGGACACAGCACTTAAGTAGCTGAAGAAACCTAGAAAAGACCATTTACAACTCAATCCTGACAGTACTACCTCCCTTCATGGCAGGGAATTGCTGCTCTCAATTACCTCCTCGGAGACCTGCTGAGCCTGATGTGTGGTTGTTGGAGGCTGGAATCCCACCAGGGTCTGGGCAGGTGACGGTGGGCAAAAATAGCTTCCTTCACATTCCTGGATGGGAAGGAAGATGTCTTAGGTCATCTCGGCAGGTTTTGCAGTTGGAGGAGCTGATGGCTGGGCTGGGTCTTGGCTCTCAAGGCTATAGGACAAGGAGCAAGAAGACTGTTGCAAAGAGGAAAGTTGTTCAAAGCAAGGATGAGGCTGGTGTGGCCACCTGCAAGAGAGCTGATTATTTATAGGCATTATAGGGTCCCATTTACCTGGGAGAGACAAGGTGGTTGATGGTAGTGACAATTCTTCCAGCAAAACCATGATATTTTACTGCCACAACGACACAGAAGGATGCACCAAATCCATAGGAAGTATTTGCTTTTGGCATCTGGGCTCCCACTGACATATATCAACCATCTCTGACCTAACCCAAGGCCTCTCCAGGGACATTAATTACAGGACTAAATGACCTCTGATATTTTCAAATAGCCAAAATTAATTCAGAAAAGTGTAAGACCCTGCAGGAGGGACGTATTTGGTCCCCATGATGGTGGCATCCATCATGACCACAGACACACAGGCATGTTTCTAGCTTAACCACTGCACAGCCCGTGTCCTTCCTTACCTGTCCCTAAAACACCATCTGATGTCTGTGCCAGGATGAAGATGCACAGGGACAAACCAGATACTTCCATTTTGCCTAGAACAGAAGTTCGTGAACTTCTATTATCATGCAGGCATGATCTAATTGAAACATCATGACTTACACAATCATCTCCCTCGCTGTCCCCCTCTTCCACTCTTTTAAAAAACGTTTCCTGCTTTTTCCAGCTGGACAGGCTATCCTTCTGCCTGCTTTGAAGTAAATATTTTGTTGGGTTTGGCTGCTGTCACAGCCACACATAGTCTTCTGCCTGATATTTTATCCATCTGCTGCTAAAGGACTAGAGAATATTTTGAGCTGAGAGTCTCAAAAGGGTTTTGAGGTGCTGAGTAGAATTAAAGAGTACCAGTGCAAGAGAAAAATCTCAGCTTTCATATGCATAGTAATTCAAGCTGAAATGCCTTAAAAATTAAATACTCTGAGAGATGCTTGTTACGACATCCTAGTACTCACGTGCTGCAAACTGGAGAGCGTATGCTGATTCACATTAGCTGAGGACCTGATACACCCTGTTCACCCCCTCCACGGTTCACATGCCAAGATGTAATCCAACACTGATTTCCTCTTCTGTCTCAAGTGAATGGAAAAAGAGAATTGGACTCCCACACCATTGAGGTTGCCAACATCTGCCTTGCCTCATTTCTTCTGCTTGAAGAACATCTGGCTCTGCTCTGGGACAGCTGCCCATGGCCAGTTGTGTTGTACAGGAGTGGGCTCTGCTCACTGTGATAAAGCCTCTCATGGGTTTGCCCGGCTGGAGATGCTCACTGCACTCATGGCATGGGAGACCGCATGTTCATGGTGTGCTTCCTTCCAGAGCAGGCTCAAATAACTTTGTTTCATGCTGGTCTTGGTCTCCTGGTTTGTTGTTTTTTTTTTTTCCCCCAGGTTGTTCTGAAGAAAGGATGTTTTTTGTTCAGGTGAGCTACGAGGTCTGGAGGTGCCTGCCTGGGAGAAAGCACCCATGGCTGTGGCCCTGCTGCTGTGAAGGGAGGGATATGAGAGGGGCTGCGAGGAGCTGCACATGGCTGGCCAACGTTGCCTTTACCCCGCAGGGGTTCTGCAGGCAGGACACCATCTTGTAGGCCAATGCAGGCAGCCCTGCCATGGGCTTCCTGCAGGATACCAGTCCTTTGCTTAACATCACTCAGCTTTACCCTCCTCCTACTCCACAGAAGTTTGTTTCAGCTATTTTGAGCTTGCATCACTACTTTTTGTGAAGTTCCTTGAAATTCTCAGAAATATCACTTTTTGTTGTTGTACCTTACTTTCACTTAAGGGAAGCTGCTTAACTAGCATTTGAACTAGACAAGTTCATACCTCTATCACAGCTGCGAGAGGATGAGGAGACCTGAAAAGCCCAGTCATTCCTGTCCAGACATTTTTCAAATACCCCGTTGCTCCCCAAAACCTTGCAGGGTGAAATGCTGTCTCTGAGCTCCTAAACCTTGAGCACACATGTACCTTGGTCCCCTGGTCCCCAGCACTCAAAAACTACTGACTTGCAACGTTTTTCTCATCTAACCTGAAAGGCATGGGCTGCTCTTTGCTGTTGCTCAGGGATGCCTGTTTGGGGCACAGTGCTTGGGGACCAGTCCCAGAGGCAGCTGGTGGTGAATGGCCCTTTGTGTGCTTTGTTGCTTTGCTGCATAAAGAGGGCATTATTAAATCTAAAAATAAAAATCTCCCTGTCAATAAGACTAACTTATTGCATGAGTTACTGCACGGAACGTGCAGCATCCACAGCAGGGAGCTGCCTCACCCACTTCGTGCTGGGACAATGGATGCACCCTGCAGCATGGCCAACATGCTCTGGTTCAGGCTTATCAGCAAAGACACCGTGTGCATGGAGGGCTTGTGCTGTGCTGGAAAACAAGAACAGCCAAAATGTTAGGCCAGTTTTGGGGCTGGTTTGCATGCTGGCGCTGGGTGCTTCCCACTGGGCTGCTGTCAGCCCCTGCCCTCAAAGAGCAGGTAGAGCGATTGCAGCTGCTGGGGGATGGTTTTCCCCTGCAGCCCTTCAGCTCAGGGCAGGGGAAAGGAAAGAAGTGGACGCAACCTGTGAAGGGAATATTTAAGAAGCTGGTTCATTTCCAGGAAATCTCTCTCCTGTTCTTATTTGTTTTCCAATGGAAAAGCTAAGCCTTCATGAACTTTTTGAGAACTTTTGTTTGTTCCCTCTTGCCAAGTAAGCTCCACTTTGTGCTGGTGACAGAACCCCTTTCTCCAAGCGCTGGCCACAGGCCAGGTCCTGGAAATCTCAGCTGTGTGCTGGCAAAGCCACAGGCCCTGTCCCCCTTCCCTCTGGGCTGATGCAAAGCCCCAGCTCCAACCAGCTCACCTTTGGGGGACTCTCTGTGGGTCTTTTTCCTTTTCCTCCTTGTGCAGGAGATGATGGAGCCAGCTCTGCTTGCTTCATCTTCCCCTGCAATGGAAAACCCCAAATATAATGGAGAATAATCTGTCAAACCTGTGGTAGTGGAGGGTGAGGTGGGTTGGTGGTAGTTACTTAGGAGAAAAAAATGTGCAAGCGGTGCTGGAAATGTGGGGTGATTCTCTTCACCCCAGAGAAGGAAATACAATTGCCACAAGACCTCACACCTCAGTCCTTCTCTCTGCTTTCTTGTCTTCCCTGCATCCCAGTGCACTCTGCTTCCAGCTCCCAGAGATGCTCTCTCTGGGACAGGACTTGTTTGCTGGGGCTTTTATTACTGTTTGCGTCTTCACATCATTCAAAGACCTTCAAAGAGACCCACTCCCCTCATGCTGTGTGGTAGAAAAGAGGTTTCCCAGTTAAAGAAGCGAGGGTTTGGGTGGAAGAGCAGACAGATGGAGGGCAGAGGAGAGGGAAGCCAGTGCATTTTACAGGTCCACCTAAGCTAGCAGCCACCACGGCAGGGGGGCACATCTCACTAACAGCATCTCCAGAGGCACAAACCATGAAGTGCTGATGAAAAAAACCCAACAGGAATGGATCATATAAACTGTCATTATATCAGGAGGCTCACGGCTTGAGTTCTCCACCACTGCTGATACCCCTAGGCACTAAATAAAACTCTCCCCTTGCACCAAATTCCCATTCCCCGGAGCCGAGTGTTTGAACAGGTGACCAAAATGTTCGGTGATTTCACTTACCCATTTCCCAGGGGTGGGGAGTAGAAATGGAGCTGTTGTGCAACTAGGAGGGAAATAATCATGATCTCTCTAAGTATGTGTCCTCCAACTGCCAAAATATGTTTTGAAGCTGAGTAGGGAATGTACAAAAGCAGTGATTGCAACACAGCCACCACTGCAGATTATATAAAGAGAATTGGACTTAATATTTTCTGTGACCTTTGGAAATGAGCTGGGCACAGGCGTAACATGTACCCGAGTTGTCAGGAGGAAAATCATAGAATAGCTTGGGTTGG